>JAXIVJ010012819.1:10000-39112 GCA_036785665.1 Chirona hameri | reverse complement strand
TGACCTCTCAAAAGGTTAATCGAGGTCACAATCTCAGTGGAAACCACAACTTTCACATGGAAACACCTTTGCATATGCTCCCTGAACAACAAACACTCGGAAACTTCACAAGTTATAAGCATCGATCTGCGGGACGCCAGTTGCGCCTGACATGACCTTGAAAAACAGGTCATAGGTCACGGGTCATATGGGTTAGAAATTCACATTTTTCAGATTATGTGTCAAATTTTCCCAAATTAGGGTAGTGAAAGTGTCATCGCAATCGGTTAGAAACTACACGAGTTATTCTAGAAAAACCGAGTGTGGGAGGTGGGGGGTGGCATCCACAACATTCACAACATTTAACAAACAAAAAACTCGTTCCAGGGTCCATTTCAAGCAGCGACATCACGTGACAACCATTTCTTAGTTAAACGGCTTCATTCGCTATCTTTGCCACCCTTTGCAACATTTGTAACATTTGCAACATATTCAAAATTGTATTGTATTGTATTTAACGACTTCGGGCCATCCACACACATTGTGGCTATTCCTAGCCCGGCGTCACGAGACATAAAACAGTAGGTACATGGGGAAACAGGAGTTGACATTCATACTCAGATACATACCGGATAAACAATGGTGCACGGCTTACAAAACTAGTATGAGCACAAACATAGATATAAACTGGTAATGCGAAAACAATGCCGCCTTGCGCGTCCCGCTGCGATCATTGGTTCTGAAGATACCAGGGGTGGGGGAGGGCTAAAAAAGCCCCCCCCCCCCCCCCCCACAGTGAGTCCGTGTTACAGAATATACCCCAGTGACTGCCGGGTTAAAGGGAATAGATAACCTTGCAAAAAGAAGTATTGACATTTGGCTATACGGGGCATTTTGAGCTGAAAAAACGAATATGACATTTGTTTGGACGATAGATGGATATCCGTGGAAGAGTTTCAAGTTTCGTGCCCAAATCGGGGCACGAGATAGCCGAATAGTGTCTTCTAAAAGGGCCCCTTTTAGAAAAAGCTGTTTCGCGCCCCGATCTACTACCACGACACTAGTCCTGTGTCGAAATTACTTAGCGTAGCGAGATAATTCTTTCACCACAACCTGTTTTTCGATCTGCTCTACAAATCTGCTATCTCAGTTCAAAACCCCATGTTACCCGCCATTGACTGGGGGGTTGGAGCGTTTAACGCCCTCCCCCCCCCCCCACTGATGAATTTTCGTATTAGCTCAACAAACAATAGGCTATTAACGTGAAACTTCAGGTACGTTCTTCTAAATCATGTTAACGTCTTCTGTGAAAAAATGAATCAATTTCGTCGAAACAATTTCGAGTTATAACAAATTTAGTGACGTTTTACACGAGTTTTACACCAAAATCAGCTCAAATGTAACAGACTATACAAATGGCATATTTTGAGCAAAATGCAATCCAGAAACGTTAAAAGATAGCACATGGCAAGGGCTACAATATGGCCATATCGGATTTGTGGCAATTTTGGTTTCTGACCTCCAAAAATAAAAATAAAAAACTTTTTTTTGGGGGGGGGGGGATGGGCGGGGGGATGCCCACAAAATCATTTTTTTTCCCAAAATATTAGGAAGACCGGAATATATGTCAGATAACGACATATGGGCAACTACCATACCAAATTTCAAAATGATATCATCTTTTTTGACTGCCATGGCATATAAAGTATGTGTAAATCATGACGTGATATTTTTAAATTGCGTTGTTGGGCTTTTATTGACCAGATGCAGACAAATAAATGCCAGCACTGTATTTTTTTAAAGATAAAACTGATATAGGAACTTGCTTTTGTCATTTCGATTCATAAATGTCAAATTTTGACCTTCAGTGACCTGAACTTGACACTAACTTCACGTAAATGAAGTCAGGTGGCAAAATGTCTATCACTATCGAATTTTACGCATAAAAGCATCCATAAAACATGTGCTGCATGACATTCGTAGATATTTTTGTGTAGTGACCTTTTGTGACCTGACCATGACCTTAATCTTTTCCAACAATCTCACTTTAGCTCATGTGGGATATGTATCATACCTTTGACCGCACTTTGGGTGATCATAGGCGCAATCGAAGGCCACGGATGGCAAGTATTGTCCATAAACTCAAATACCTCGATTTTGACGTTTGACTTTACCGTGACCTGACATGTGACCATAATTTGACATTTTGAAGTGTGTATTAAGTTTATCTCATTAAGCGCTTTCGAATGCCGCCTTGCGCGTCCCGCTGCGATCATTGGTTCTGAAGATACCCCCCCCCCCAGTGAGTCGTGTTACAGAATATACCCTAGTGACTACCGGGTTAATTTTATCTGTCAGGCAGAAGCAGATATGAAGAGAAGCACGGGCACCGAAATGTTTGAAGCCTTAACCCGCCATTGACGGGGGGAGGGGCGTTTATTAACGCCCTCCCTGATGAATTTTCGCAATAGCTAAACAACGAATCGCGCTATCAACGTGAAACCTTGGGTACCTTGTTATAAATCAAGTGTACGTCTTCTGTGAAAAAATAAAGCAAATTCGTCGAACATTTGTAGAGTTATAACGAATTTAGTGACGTCACTACACACGAGTTTTACAACAAAATCAGCTAAATTTTGCCACTCCGTAGAAATGTCATATTTAAAGCAAAATACAATCGAAAAACGCCATAAGATAGAAAATTGCTAGGCAAGGTCAAAATTTGAAATTGATAAATATAAATAAAACATGAATGTGTCTAGACTAATTTTGTCTCAGAAATACAATGTTGACATTTATTTGTTTTTACCTGGTCATTAAAAGCAAAAAAAACGCAATTTCAAAATATGACATCATGAGTTAATCATACTTAAGGAGCGATAAGTCAGTCAAAAATAAATATATTTATTCTTAATTTGGTTTGGATATTGTCCACATGTGGTTATTTAACATAACTTCCGGTGTTTTGAAAATGTTTGCAAATGTAGATTTTGTGGGAATTATAAAAAGTTGTCCATTTTTTCCATTTGTATTCATTTTTTCATATTTATTTCATATTTGGGGGTCAAAACCCCAAAATTTCAAAACATCCGAGATAGCCATTTGTAAAACATCCGAGATAGTTGTAGCCATTGTCATTTTCCATTTTTTGGCATTTTCGATTTCATTTTGCTTCAAATATGGCATTTGTACGGCCTGCTAAATTTTAGCTGATTTTTGTATCAAGCTCGTGTGTAGTGATGTCATTAAATTCGCTATATTTGGAATAATTGTAGACGATTTTTTTCTCTTCACTTTCGTACATCAGACGTATAATTGATTTAGGAGAAGGTACTTGAAGTTTCACGTCCATAGTGCTGTTAGTGTCTGAGCTATTACGAAAGTTCGTCAGGGGGGTGGGGAGAACCCCCCCCCCAGCCAATGGCGGGTTAACCCGCGACTTACTGGGGGATATGTTTGCCCCCCTCCTGTTATTTTAAAATAACTCCTAAACGAAAGCCAGTACCGTCACAAAACCTGCAGTACCTTCTCTCACATCAATTTTACACATGTTGGCAAAAGGAAAAATATGAGGTTATAGAAGGTCAACCGGGAATGACGTTAGAGTGATGTCCTGTTCTTCAGTTTTGGTTGAAAAATAATGGTTTGCGGAAAACGCTGTCAAAGGTACGATGTTTGAGATAAACTCAATTGTCTTAAATAAAAATACTGACCGAAGACCGAGCTATCAAACTGCGGTCTCAGATTTTTGAGTTATGTTGAAATTCAAAATTCTGAGAAATCCAAATACATTTGTTTTGTTTTTACAAAATTTGCAACGAAAAATCAGAATTTTACCAAAACTGGATTAAGTGTGATCGAGACGTGTTCGGTGAATATGTGTAGCAAATTTCAAGGCGATATTTTTAAAAATGAATGATTTATGACCTTTAAATGATAAAAATAGACTACCTCTCATCACAGCATTACTATGCATAAAAAACGCATTTCCGTTTTTGCTTCTTACTTCTATTTATATGGAAAAAACAATGTTCTAAGATAATTGTTGGCGTTCTAGACGAAAAACAAACCTATAAACGTGTGTTATAACGCCTAATGACCGTAATCTGCAGTTTGACCTCGTGACTTTTGGATGACCTTGACCTGACCCATGGTCATAAACAGCTTAGAAAGGTACTTAGAAGTGTCAGACACACGAATCATACCGATGTAACCGAAGGTTGGTTGAACATTGGATAACACTATTCTTTAGAATTGTGTTTCCATTGTGAAACAAACCTGAGCTGTTCGATTGGAAGGGGTTTAATATTGACTGCTTATGCGTTTAATATCGCAATTTTGCGCGACAATTCCATCCATCGAGACCTTTTGACACGGTCAAACATGTTGCACTTGACCTGACCTGTGACGTCATCGGTGACCCCGAGGTCAACAATATTATGTTTCCCTCGATACATTTTCCAGAGCTATCGAATGCCGTTTGAATTTTTACATTCGGTTTAGTAGTTCCGGAGATCCGAGGGGGGGGGGGGGGGGATACCCCCCCCAGTAAGTCGCGTTATGAAATATACCCCAGTAACTTGCGGGTTAAAACTCCAATTTTGCAATACCTGAAAATTATGTCAAGAGACGCATGGGATCCAGGGTCCTGTACTAAAGCATCTGTGGGATCATGGATCATATGTTTCGTAGTGAAATTCGCTAGGATTGTAGATCCATTGTTGGATTTTGTCGTTAGATCCAGTAGATCCATGGACGTAACTTGTCGGGACATCTTGCGGGATCTTGGGACTTGGATCCTATTTAACCCTATTTGTAGCAGGCTCCTGGCTACCCCTATTTGTAACAGGGGGGGGGGGGGCGGATTCCGCCCCCCCCGGAGATCTCGAGATCTACCCGTCCGATTGTCAAAAATGAAACGGTGATTGGTTCTCCTCAACACGATCTACATTTCTAAATAATACAAAAATATAAGTTTGTGATAGGGGAGCAACAGGGGGGCAAAAACTACAAATTTTAGTGGTAATTTTGATCCAACATAGCTTTCATGTTTATCGACCGATTTTAACACAACCAATAGGAATTGATAGAGATTGGATTGGAAATTGATATATGATGGTAACGTTTACAAATTCAAAAAGCATAGGCGTGTGCAGTTCACTAAATATGGGGGTGAAGTATATGCGTAATAAAACCATTTTTTGATGTTGTTTTTTAATAAATGAAATGGTATGTGATTGAGACATTAGACAAAACAGTTAAAAATAATTTTTTTTTTGCCATAGGCGGTACCAGGTTAGTGAAAAGGGGGATAAAATTGGGAAAAAATATTAACCGCAGACAAGTTGCTACACAGCACTATAAATATGTTACTGATCGTAGATAGTTCCTTTTTGCATGTTGTACTTCATAGGCGTATCCAGGATCCAAACTGGGGCGGCGCAAGACCTTTTGATAAGTATATTATCCGCTATTATGACACTAACTAGTCAACACTGACTATTTCACTTACAACTTCAATTAACATTGCTTACCCTCCTTTTTACCCTAACTGGACTCGCCTATTATCTTATAATCGTTCGTAGAGTAGCCTGTGGTGCGTGTTTCATCCGAAAACTACAGTATGTTTTGTAATTGTACGCCCATGCCTCTTAGTTTCCTTGCAATAATATGACCCCCTTTCTTCCATTCCTGAGCGCGCCTCTGCAAAAAATGGCTTTATTCCCTTTTCTGGCCTCATATGTGCATATATCATTATAAGCTAAACGTCTATTGCGCCGTTATTGCTGGCATATCGTCATCACCATGCCAGTCACCCCCCTTTTCATGTTCCTGAACACGCCCCTGAAACTCTATATGTAATAAATTATGCAAATAATGGAAGCAGAAGCTATCTTTTACATCTTGATAGCTATAAATGCCCCTTACATTGCTCTATTGGCTTCCCGCCAAGCATTGAATACTTCCTGGACCCCCCCCCCCCCTTTTCAAGCCCCTGAAACCGCCTCTGCCATGCAATTTTTATGATATTTCATTAACATCAACTAATTTTCACTTGTTGCAATCACCGTAAACCGATGTAACTCCTTCATACTTGAGGCAGTTATGAAGAAACTGTGGAAGATCGCATTTCCGTATTATCGCCAAATGTCGCCTCCGAACCCACCCAAAACTGTGCCCTGGAACCGCCTCTGTTCAGGTTAAGAACTCAAATTTTTTATTCCAAATGCGGAGTTAAATTCTATGAAAAGTCCCAAAATTTCATGGGCCTGCTCCCAGCCGTTCTGGAGATATCTGGGAAAAACATGAGGGAGGGCGGAATCTGCCCCCCCTGTTACAAATAGGGTTAAGGATCCACACACATATCTGCTGGTGCCCCTGTGCTCATGTCGTTCGGTACAACATCTCTCTGGCCCCGTCGGCTCCAGGCGCTGAGCCGGCTAGCCAGCAGCTCGAGCAGCAGCAGCAGCAGCGCAGCACCGGCGCCGCCCAGCAGCACGGCGAACACAGGCCAGCACCCGGACAGGCGGATCGGTGACCAGCGAGTACGCGGCCGCGCCTCCAGGTCACAGTGCTCCAGCGAGCTCAGAAGCCGCTCCGGCAGACGACGGCGACGCAGCCGCGACAGCAGACCCGTCTCCATCAGGCGCAGTATGGCAGCGTCAAATGCGCGCCACTCGTGCAGCCCGCGACGAAACGCCAGCCCACCCCAGCCTTTCATGAGCTTCTCAGGGTGAGAGCAGACTCGTGAGCAGCTGGTAAACGCGCACTGCTTCATAACTACAGGTGTCACACTGAAGAAAGCGAACTTTCCATTTAACGCCTTTGATACCCACTCCTCAATGCTGCCATTGCTGCGTGCCGATGCGATTGTGGCGGTGAAATTCATCCCGGGCCGAGGGTAGTCCCGTAACATGTCGTCAATCACAGAGCGTTCTATGACCCCCCATTTCCAGCCCGGCAGGCGAGTGACTTCATCGGGCTGAGAGAACGGAAGGTGCGCCTGTTCGGTGGTCACTTGCGCCAGGAAGCCGGCCGTGTAGAACTGGAATGCCATCATGCCGACACCGAGCATCACGCCAGCGGCAATGTGCTGCGAGACGGGCCCCGGTCGCATAGTCAGACCCTGGGCGCAGAACGTGCCGAGTGTCTGCAGACAGAAGGTGGAGAAGCGCGTGTCGGCGGCACCACTCAGGCGGAACGTGAGGTAGCCGCCGGCGGTGGCCAGCAGCAGCAGACAGAGGGCCAGCACCTGAAGCCGGCCGCTATCCAGGCCGCCGCTGTAGGACGGCGCCGACGTCGGCTCCGGAGTTCGCAGGAACAATCCACGATCGTATTGTGCGATTGGAATCGAGAAGTGCGTGTAGGGGTTACGTTTCGGAGACCAACCGAACAGGTTGACGCTAAAATCTACTGCATTATTTTGAAGCATGTTGAAGAAACGGTTTATGTGATTGGTGCGGATAAGTGTTTCGTTAATGTGGAACTTCATGGCGCCCTGGAGGAGTGCAACAATGTCGTGCGCTAGTCTTTCCATGCTGAAGAGAGGTGGTGGGTTCGGGTAAGACCAGTCAAAGCGTGCAGCCCGGTAGGTTCTGTTGACGACTCGGAGATCGCGCCAGCCGGCCGGAGCCGGCGCCGGCAGCGGCAGCGGCGTGAGCCCGCAGGCCCGGCAGTGGCCGACGACCGTCACCAGGGGACCGGAGTCGGCGTGTCGCGCCATCCGCAGCAGCTGGCCCTAGTCGGGCTGCAGCAGCTCGGCGCCGTGCAGCCGGGCGGCCAGCCGCGCCAGCCGGCCGGGCGACACGGGGCGCGGCGGCAGCAGCAGCAGCGGACGCGCCGACACCGCCTCCTCGGGCTCGGCTAGCTGGATGGTGCCGCTGGTGCCGCGGTCCGTGCCGCCCCCGCCCCCGCCCCCGCCGCGGCGGCTGAAGACGGCATGTCGGGAGAGCTGCAGCAGCAGGGCGGGCAGGAGCCAGACGGGTGCCGGCGGCTGCCACAGCAGTTCGGCTGCAGCCCAGCCGTGCGCGGCCGCCAGCTGGCCGACACACTGCGACACCTCTGCCGCCGGCTGCGCCATCAGACGATGCCAGAGATGCTGCAAAAGAGGGAACCCCCAACGTTATGGGTAGTCTGGGGTACAGAAGAAACGTTTCCATGCATTTGATGTTTTGATTTTGTATTATATCACATGTTCATACTTTGAAAAACCTGACAAAACACTTCAATGACCTGATCTTCAGAAAGATATTTGACTCAAGCCAATTAACTATAACATGTTAGACTCGTGTTTCTGGCACTTTTTTGCGTTTAGCTATAGTTTAACCCTCGCCGTGCCGGTGGAGGCGTTTTGACGCCCCCCCCCCCTAAAGGTTTTTCGATGATAATGAAAAAAACGTCGGCGCTCGCTTTAGGCACAGCTGTTCGGGCATCAATTACCCACATAGTGTGAAATTATTGACCTCAGGTCATCTCAGATCACGCCACCAGGCCAGGTCACCTGACCCCACCTCCAACAAGAACGTGTATCCCTCACTCAACTATTTCCCTAATTATTCAAACAAGACCAAATTCATCAGGGCATGGCGGATCGTGGGATCGTGATCGTGGCGGATCGTGGGATCGTGATCGTGATCGTGGGATCGTGGGATCGTGATCGTGATCGTGATCGTGGTGGATCGTGGGATCAACACCAATGGGAAATGATTGGGGAGGTCAAAAGGTCTGTACACTTTCTGACCTCGAAAGGATCTCTAAGGGAACCCCCAGTGGAAATATGCGCAACCCTATTGTTCAACATCAGTATATGACACTATTGCAAAATGTTTGGAGCTGTGTGTCTCAATCTAATCTGACAGGGAATTCACAACATGATTTCAGTGATACACAGTCACGGTAATTTACCAAAAACGAAACCTGGCAGTTGTAAGAACACCGCTAAAAGCAAAGCACCCACCAAATCAGTCCAACAAGGTGTCAATATTAGGTCATCCCAAATACCTGATTTTCACTCGCAATGAAAATTATCCTCAAGTTTATAGTTCTCTCTAATTAATTATTTATATAAAATGTTATGTACTGATTTACACACTTGGCTTGCAGCAATGACAAATCCTACATTATACTCCCTGTCTATATTCAAAAATGTATTGCACCCCGTCCCCACCCTTTGAAAGACAACGGCCCAAAACTAAAAGTTAGAGTTAGTGTGGGGGGTCAAAATGACTCCCCACTAACTCGAAAAATAAAAGGGCTAGAAAGACGCTATAAAAAACGTCCGAAAGCTCTCGAAAAGGACATTCGAAGTTACTTCGGGCATCTGTTTGGCTCAGATCAATATTGAGGTCTCATCACAGGTCAAATTTTCCAAGTATAGGATGTTGCTCCAGAAGCCCCCAAATATATCTAGAACTATGATAGCTACGGAGAAACGGAAAAAAAAACAATCGAAAGTTTTTGAAAAATGCAATCGCCATCAGCATGGGCAAATCAAGGGTAGGGGGCATGCCCCCCCCCAAAAAAAACGCCTGAAAATATTAATATTTTTCTCTTCAAATTACAACAAATTGCTACATTTTCGCAAAAACGAATTACTGAACCGTAAGCAGTAATCTCTTTTCCATCATTCCACGTACTTTTCCCAAGGTACACTATTCCCTGTAACCAATTTTGGAATGTTGAATCACTTCTGCTGAAATAATTATTTATCTAAGGTAAAATCTGAGAGCCTTGCATAGAGAAAATTAAATATATTTCGAATTGATATTTTTCTTAATTTGTTTTTCAGCGCTCTCCTAGTTCTCGAGGCTACACTTTTTTTAAAGGACACCCATATATGACCAACTGACATTTGGTGACATTGGCGACGTCAATATTGACCTGACAAGGATCACGTTCGATATCTGGAAAATGGAAAATCATCCCCGATAATTCTCCGTCGCGAGCGAGAATCATGGAAAATGTCCGAAGCAGGGTCCCATACTCACAAAATCGCTACACACGACCCGGGTGTCAACTCCTGCCACAGGGGTTAATTTGGCAATTAACTCATGCATGGGGTGTCATTGTTGATGCTTCGCTATGTCATGTTAGACACCTGCGTGGTGTGTCAGTGCCGACCACCATCGCATTGTGTATTCGTCACCGCTGCATGGGGTGTCGAGGTGTCGCAATACTCATGCGGGGGATGCCGATTGACGCCTCAGCCGAGCGTATTGCGGGAGTTCGTTTACCACTGGGAGAATCGTAACGTCACCGCTGCATGGGGTATCGAGGTGTCACTATACTCATGCGGGTGTGTCGATTGACGCCTCAGCCGGTCGTATTGCAGGAGTTCGTTCACCACTGGGAGAGGTGTGACGGTCGCCGCATCTTGGGGTGTCGTGACGTAGACGCACGCAGACAGCGGCACGTCGTTGGCTGCACGTGCACATCACCACCGGCCGGCCGCGCCGCCGCGCACGCTCAGTTGCGCCGCGGCATTAGCCGCGGCAGGTTGTTCAGAGTGCGTGCGTCGACCGTTGTCAGTGTTCAAGTTGCCGTTGAGTTGCGAAAGGCTGCCAATCGTGCTGTCGTGATCGGAATTATAAGTACCTAATTGTGAGTTGTGAGTGCGTTCTTTCTTGCGTTCTTTTAATCTTAGAAATGTAGTTAGTTGTGAATTTGTAATCGATAAACATTAGGTATGATAGCGTCTATATTTTTCGCGCCCTTCCGTCACAACCAATTGTATTGCTTATCCGGTCGGAGCTGCACCGACCAAGCTTCTATAAGCATATGAATATACGTAGCTGACTGTTGATCCATAGTAACTATGATGCTTTATGAGTATGCTTGATGATGCTGATTTGTGATGCTGATGTTGATACATGGATCTGTTTAGAATGATTAACGGTTTTGTTAATACAATGGTTTTGCACGGAAATGTATACTAATTTGTAGTTGCTCAGATTGGGAAGGTTAGTGCGAGTGGTCAGAGTCATGTCAGAGTTTTCAGATTGGCATGAGTCTTGAGAGTTGCGACACGTCTCTGAGCCGGCGCCCGGCGGCGGCCGCCGCCCGCCATGCGTCTACGTCACGACACCCCAAACAGCGGCGACCGTTACATCTCTCCCAGTGGTGAACGAACTCCTGCAAAACGCCCGGCTGAGGCGTCAATCGACACCCCCGCATGAGTATTGCGACACCTCGACACCCCATGCAGCGGTGACGTTACGCCTTTCCCAATGGTAAACGAACTCCCGCAATACGCACGGCTGAGGCGTCAATCGACACCCCACGCATGACTATTGCGACACCTCGACACCCCATGCAGCGGTTATCAAGGGTGTTCCGTTAAACCTATACACCCCATGCAGCAGCGATCACGGTTGTTCCGGTACACCTCCCTGAGTGCTAAGCAAAACACCTTCCAGGCGACGTATTTTAGGTTGTGTGGGCATCACACGGGCTAGGGGTGTTGACACCCTGCGCAGGTGTTTATTTTTTGTGAGTGCAGGATATTATCCCTTCGTCGTAGTCAGCTGACTGCCGCTGCATTCACCGGCGGCCATTTGCTGTCTGTTATCTTGAGATTGTACACATGTTGTGTTTTCAAAGTAATCTCTGTTGCTTCTACGGTCGACAAAAAAAATAACACCTAAGTTGAGTTAACCCTATTCCCTGCGGGGGCAGATTCTGCCCCTCCCGGTGATTTTTCACTTGCCGCTTCTAAACCGTTTGGCCTAGCGTCCTGAAACGTTGTTTGACTTTCCCAAAATTGAATGGCGCGTGTTGTGTCCAAATTAAAAAAATCGTCCAGCAGAAGCGGTTCCAGGTTCCTGTGTTGGGGAGGGTGTTACGAATGCAGTTTGGCGGCGCATACGTCCTTCGTGGTTTGCAGTGCAATAAATGCGTCAGAAACAATTTCAATGCAATATGAAACATAGACACTGGGATTGTACATATTTTTCGGGCAGAGGCGCACTCAGGATAAAAAATAGAGGCGATCGCTAAGCACAGCTTGTTGCGCAGGCCCTGACCCCACCACCCGATCAAACAATTCCTGGCGTCCGGCAGAATTTAGAAGCGAAAGTTGTACGTGTTCGACATACTTGGACACGATCCGCCCCGCCCTCTGACGTCATCTGACCTTGAGTGCGACCGCTGCCACCGGCCACAGGCCATCCCAGTCAGGAGCAAATAGCGAGCGCCGAAGCGACTCGAACCCGGGCTGCCACTACCGGGTGAGGTCAGAAGTCCAGCGCTCTCCGAACTGAGCTACAGGGACGGACTTGATGATAATGAAGAAGATAAAAGCGTTTCGCGCACGTTACGTTAAGCGTTACCCAATGTTTTTTCCTGGATCCACATATGCGTAATATATCAAGTTTAAAAAATTACAGCATATAATGCCCACATGTGACTTTCATGTCGTCGCAAACAATCACGATCAGCACATATTTTTGTCTTCCAGAAAATCCCCCATTTTACATTCCCTGAATACGCCTATGATTTTGCATTTGTTTTATGTCTTATGATGTATTAAAGACCAGTACATTTGAAGCTCAAAAACGTTTGGAGCATGCAAATCGGTCTAGCCACATGGCCGCAATGACCTTTCAAAAACACCCACAATTTTCGGATTTTTTTGCCCCCTGGTCCCCCATTTTTTAACAAAACAAAAATGTTGGGGTCCAAAAAGAGAGATCTTGCCATGACGAATGGAAAAAGAGAGATCTTGTCATGACGTTTAGACGCCCCCTCCCCCCCCCGGGCACGGCGAAGGTGGCGCCGAGCACCGGCACGGTGCGGGTTAAATTAGTGTTTTACAGCGCACGCGAAAAACAAAGATGGAGAATATCCTTGCAGATAGCAAACGCTCTGCAGAGCGATAATTATCCAATGGGAAATTATCCCCCGACAGAGTAGATGCCGAACGCGCGAAGGGAAAACTATCGGCAATAATTATCCAGTGGATAATATCAAAAGGACAACATTTTCCAGGTACCGAACGTACGCTTGAATGGATTCAAGGATGCACATTGGCGCATTACGTCACGGGTCACGAACAGTCGTGGCGAGGTAAGATGAAAATATAAAATAAAAACTTACTTCATTTGTGAAAAATACATCAAAATATTACTTTTATAAACAAATACAACTGGACAGGGCACGGTTCGTTGGAAGGTGTCGGAGGGCTCAAAGGATGGGAGTCATGCCATTCAAAAGCTCCTCATGAGGATCTCAGATATATATATATATTTTTTTAAATCTCTCGATTTTTTTTTGCAAATGTCATTTTTGTCGAAATCTCGGAACTTTTCGGATGACCGATGCTAACGCTTACGTTAGGGCAAAGAGGCTGACAAATAGCATATGTGCAAACTCATTACAGCCTGTAGAACAACCTGCAACTGATAGCTGAACCTCGTGCTGTTGATATAAGCAACAATCACCAGCGATAGTAAATCGCCCCCAATAGCTGCCGTATGGCTCACCTCCCCCGCTCCCGTGAACGCCTGATCGACCATCGCGACCCGCCCGCGCAGCGCCGGCCGCCGCCGACCCCCTCTACAGAACTGTGTTTTGGCAAAATGTGGGCGAACCTTGCGTTGGAAGGTGCAATTTCGAGTTTAGATGGTCGGCCCAGTCCTCCACAAAAATATAGAACGAGGCCGAGTAGAGACCAAGAGTTACAGGGTATAAATTCTCCTGAGTTTCCGGGTATTTTGCATTATTTAGCCTCTAACCAGCGTGGTATAACGCTCCCGTTCGGGGCGTTCCGCCAGAGGCCGTACGCACTCGGCGTGCTGGGCGGGGCTACCGGTTGGCGCGGCGCGCTGACACGCCGCCGCCGCCCGGCCGCGGGCCGACTGGCAGCTGATCTGGGTCGGTACAGTCTCTGGCAGCGCGCCTCGAACGGGAGTGATACACCACGCTGGTTAGAGGTTAAATATTGCAAAATACCCGAAAACTCATGAGAATGTATACCCTTTGGTCTCTTTAGACTTGGTCTCTACTGGGCCTCGCTCCATGTCTTTATGGAGGACTGGGCCGACCATCTGAACTCGAAATTTCACATTCCAACGCAAGGTTCGCCCACATTTGGCCAAAACACAGTTCCGTAGAGGGTGGCGTCGGCGCTGCGCGAGCGGGTCGAGATGGTCGATCAGCACTCACAAAAAATAAACACCCGCGCTGGGTGTCAACACCCCTGGCCCGTGTGATGCCCACACAACCTAAAATACGTCGCCTGGAAGTTGTTTTGTTTAGCACCCAAGGAGGTGTACCGGAACAACCGTGATCACCGCTGCATGGGGTGTAAGGTTTAACCGAACACCCTTGATAACCGCTGATTGGGGTGTCGAGGTGTCGCAATACTCATGCGCGGGGTGTGGATTGACGCCTCAGCCGGGCGTATTGCGGGAGTTCGTTTACCACTGGGAGAGGCGTAACGTCACCACTGCATGGGGTGTCGAGGTGTCGCAATACTCATGCGGGGAGTGTCGATTGACGCCTCAGCCGGGCATATTGCGGGAGTTCGTTTACCACTGGGAGGGGCGTAACGTCACCACTGCATGGGGTGTCGAGGTGTCGCAATACTCATGCGGGGGGTGTCGATTGACGCCTCAGCCGAGCGTATTGCGTGAGTTCGTTTACCACTGTGAGAGGCGTAACGTCACCGCCGCATAGGGAGTCGAGGTGTCGCAATACTCATGCGGGGGTGTCGATTGACGCCTTAGCCGGGCGTATTGCGTGAGTTCGTTTCCCACTGAGAGAGGCGTAATGGTAGCCGCTGCTTGGGGTGTATAGACGCGTCGCAAGACGCTCTGTATTTCTTAAAGCATTCTACAGGCATGGTTTCACATGTATTTAACAAAAACGACAACAACGAAACGTTAATCAACATCGTACAGCAGTGTCAAAAAATAAAGCAACGTATAACAGCCTGAGAACAAGACATGTCTATGTTGCGCTCACTCCTAGCAAACGGTCATGGTGTTGTCTCCCCTCATTGTCCTCCTTGTTATTAGTTTCCCACGCTCTCCATGACTGAGCTAATAACGATGTACGATAATGAACGATGAAAATAGTAACTGGTTAACACTCAACAGCCTTCCCACGCTCTTCCACCCAACGACTCAGCTAATAACGATGTAACAGCCGGTTACTTTATCAACGATGTAACAGCCTGAGAACTACTCAGCTAATAACGATATACGATAACGATATACGATATACGATAACGGTATACGATAACGGCCGGTATACGATAACGGTCGATACGATACGATACGGCGACGGTGTACGATAACGGTATACGATAACGGTATACGATAACGGTATACGATAACGGTATACGATAACGGTATACGATAACGGTATACGATAACGGTATACGATAACGGTATACGATAACGGTATACGATAACGGTATACGATAACGGTATACGATAACGGTATACGATAACGGTATACGATAACGGTATACGATAACGGTATACGATAACGGTATACGATAACGGTATACGATAACGGTATACGATAACGGTATACGATAACGGTATACGATAACGGTATACGATAACGGTATACGATGACGGTATACGATGACGGTATACGATAACGGTATACGATAACGGTATACGATAACGGTATACGATAACGATGACAATAGTACCTGGTTAACAGCCTGAGAATAAGATATCCGTGTTTACTCATTGCAAACCATAATACCGTCAAGAGCTTACATGATCAAACTCCCCAAGCTCGTCCACTCGCTTGGCAGCGAGCACTGTTCGTTGGAAGGGTTCGGAGGTGTCAAACTACGGGAGATGCACCATTCGAAAGCTGAGCTCACGCGGAATCCAGCGATGTAAAATTTTCAAAAAATCATCGAGGGCTTTTTTAATTGACATTTTGTCCGAGTTCACGCCACTTTCGTTTGGCCAGAGCTATCGCGTATGGTATGACGAAAATGCAGACCCATGACATGTGTATCGATTCGTCATGCTCGGCACGACAAGGTCGCATATAATGCAAAGCCATTAGACGGTTTGGTTGGTTACACGGCTGCATCAAAGCAAGCGTTCCCGGTGTCGGCACTAAGGCGCAGTCCCGTGCACGCCTCACGCGCAGAATCGCCCCTCGCGACACGCGAGCTGAACATTGCGTGCCGCCGACCCGGCTTACGGAGCAGCCTCTCGGCCAGTCACGGACAAACGGTGGATCGAATGTTGACAAACCTAGCTCTGTCCCTTATCCCAGTTTTCCAAGTAGATCGTGACAAATTTCCATTCACCTCCGAGCGCTAAAAATTGTACTTTTGGACAATTGTATGCACCATATTTGTCATACGTAGCCTCTGACCGGGACTCGCTTTACTGGCTGCGCCGGCCCGGCTCGACCATCTTCGAGCCTCTACACGATGTGACGTTAGAGGCCACTGCGCGGCCGTCGCCGGCCGGCCGGCCGGTCAGGGTCAGGTCATGACTGGCGGCGTCTGCGCCATGGCCTCTGACGTCACATCGTGAACAGACTCGAAGATGGCCGAGCTGGGCCGGCGCAGTCAGTCAAGCGAGTCCCGGCCAGAGCCTACGTTTGGAAAATATGGTGCATATAGTTGTCCAAAAGTACCATTTGTAGCAATTGGAGGTGGGTGGAAATTTGTCACGATCTACCTGGATAGCTGGGCTAGGGGACAGCGCTAGGTTTTACAACATGCGATGCACAGTTTGTCCGTGACTGGCCGAGAGCCCTCTCCGTAAGCCGGGTCGGCGGCGCGCAGTGCTTAGATCGCGTGACGCGAGGGGTGATTCTGCGCGTGAGGCGCGGGCGGGAGTAGGCCTTAGTGCCGATACCGGGAGCGCTTGGCATTGATGCAGCCGTGCAACCAACCAAACCATCTAATGGCTTTGCATTCTATGAGACCTTGTCCTGCAGAGCACGACGAATCGATACACATGTCATTGGTCTGCATTTTCGTCATACCATACGAAACGAAAGGGGTCCGAATTCGGACAAAAGGTCGACAAGAAACGCCCTCGATGGATTTTTGCAAAAATGGCCATCCCCGGATTCAGCGTGAGCTCAGCTTTCGAATGGTGCATCTCCCGCAGTAGTTTGACACCTCCGAACCCTTCCAACGAACCGTGCGGGTGGAGGGACCACAGACACAGACCACAGACACAGACCTAGGTCACAGACCCAGTTCACATACCCAGGTAACATACCCAGGTCACATATCCAGGTCACAAACAAAGGTCACAGACACAGGTCACAGACATAGGTCACAGACACAGGTCACAGACACAGGTCACAGACACAGGTCACAGACACAGGTCACAGACACAGGTCACAGACACAGGTCACAGACACAGGTCACAGACACAGGTCACAGACACAGGTCACAGACACAGGTCACAGACACAGGTCACAGACACAGGTCACAGACACAGGTCACAGACACAGGTCACATACACAGGTCACAGACATAGGTCACAGACACAGGTCACAGACACAGGTCACAGGCACAGGTCACAGACACAGGTCACAGACACAGGTCACATACACATGTCACAGACACAGGTCACAGACACAGGTCACAGACACAAGTCACAGACACAGGTCACAGACATAGGTCACAGACACAGGTCACAGACACAGGTCACAGACACAGGTCACAGACACAGGTCACAGACACAGGTCACAGACACAGGTCACAGACACAGGTCACAGACAGGCCCGATGGCGGCCGGGCACTTCCTGCTCAGGCGACGGGCAGGCGCGACAGGTTTCGACTCCGGCGGCGGCTGTTTTCCCGGCGGCGCTGGGAGAGGCATTGCTGCAGTGGTGTGCAGAGCGCGCTGAACTTCAACCGTTAGGTCAATAATGTTGAACAGCCATGCTCCTTTCCTGTGGAAAACAAACATTTCAAAATAAATCAACAATCCATGTTTTATGAGTAGTCAGTACTCAGTCATCAGGGAAAATCATTGCAAAGTTGGTTATCATGTAAGTACTATCTAAAGCTATCACATTCTGAAGGATGCAATAATCCAATAAGTTATTTGCTGTGACATGAAAACATGAAAATCCTAAATTAAATGAACTTCTGACATATAAGCAAATTAATTTGCTAATTTGAAAGTATTCCTTTCTGTTGGAACTTGGAATGGTGAAAAATGAATGTGTTCCTTTCACTTGTGGGGACCATTATGATGATGAAACACTTGTTAATATCACAGGTATAGAACATACTTTTGCCTTTGAGTATTTAGGGTAACTAGGACCCAAATTTCTGGTCAGGTGAAAATACCCGAATTTAGCAGACAGCAGACAGCAGACAGCAGAGTTGTTAATGAAGAAAGTTAAATGACATAAAACATTACCTCTTCAGTTGAAGTTTAATCTGTAGTTCATTCCTCAAACAATGGGATCTTAGCTCTGTGAAATTTAAAGTAATTATAAATCAATATTAATAAAACAATGTCCCAAAATTCCATTTTTGCTCTTGTGTGTCAAAAATTTGTGCCCAAAAAACCACGGAAGTGGAAAATGATGTAGAAAGTGGAACAATATTGATTTCTGTTTTGAATATGAAAAGCAGTAGTTTTCATCGAAATCATGTACTTTTAGTCTATATTTATGCCAGAAATAGAATCAATATCACAATTTATAATTTGGGAGCGGAAAATTCACTCCTAAATAGTGAATGAGAGTGGAAAATAATTCACATTTGGATGTCATTTCCCGGTATTAGTTCAGTAATTCACCTCCCTGTTTATGGTGTTCTTAACCCTATTCCCTGCGGGGGCAGATTCTGCCCCCCCCCCCCCCCGGTATATTGTTTTACTTGCCGCTTCTAAACCGTTAGACCTAACGTCCTGAAACTTGTTTAATTTTCCCAAAATTGAATGGTGCGTGTTGTGTCAAATTTTTGAAAAAATAGGTCCAGCAGAGGCGGTTCCAGGCTCCTGTTTTTGGGAGGGTGTTACGAATGCGGTTTTGCGGTGCATACTTCCTTCGTGGTTTCCAGTGCAATAAATGCGTCAGATACAATTTCAATGCAATATGCATCATAGATACTGGGATTGTACATAGTTGTGGGCAGAGATGCACTCAGAATAAAAAATGGGAGGCGATACCCACCCTCAAATTAGGTCCAACTTCAAATTAGTAAGATGATACAAGCGTTACGTGCATGGTGCCCCCATGTTTTTTCCTGTTTTTTTTTCTCCATGTTTTTTCCTTTTCCGCTTTTGCGCAATATATCAAATTTAACAAATACAGCATATAATGCCCACATGTGACCTTCATGTCGTCCCAAACAATCACGAACAGCGCATATTTTTTTCTCTCCAGAAAATCCACCCATTTGACAGTCCCTGAATACGCCTATGATTTTTTGTTTGCCTTTTGGTATATTAAAGACCAGTACATTTGAAGCTCAAAAACGTTTAGAGCATGAAAATCGGTCTAGCGACATGGCCGCAATGACCTTTCGAAAAACACCCAAAATTTTAGGACGTTTTGCCCGCTGGACCCCCATTTTTAAACAAAACAAAAATTTCGGGATCCAAAAAGAGAGATCTTGTCATGACGAATCGAATGGCGTTTTCCCATCGAAATCGACCGAGCGGTTCTCAAGATCTCTGGGGGCAGAATCTGCCCTCCCCTCCGCAGGTTAACGTAATTATGGCCTCCCGCAGGGAATAGGGTTAAGGTCCCCAATATAAAAAATAGTAGTCTGTAATTTCTGTAAATGTTAGGTCAGGTGTGATTGTGCATCGTTTTTTGGTGACATCATAGCTTTGGTATTACTGGTACACTTTTCTCTGTCGTAATACTACTATCTTCTTCTAGTAGGGACCTCAAGAACACCATTAAATGGGGAGTATGACATACATAAAAGTGTACCAGTATTTAGCTATAGACCTATAGCTATAGCTATAGACCACCGCTGATTGGTTGACAAAGTGGCTGTCAGCCAATCAGCGGCTGCACCAGCCTGGGTGCATTTTTCAAATGTAAATTAAATTGCTTAAAAACGGTTAAGTTTTGGGGAAAATGACCTTAGTAATTTAAACATGTCAATAACAGACCAAGATAATGGCTATCTCAGTTCAAAACAATACAAAGGTGAAACATTCCCTTTAATATCACAGGTATAAAACATACTTTTGGCTTTGAGTGTTTAGGGTAACTAGGGCCCAATTTCTGATCAGGTCAAAATACCAAAATTGTCATACTATTAGCCAGGGGCATAGCCACTGAGAGAGGTTGCATATCAGGTTGAATCATTGGATACTGCAACCTGGGCGCAGGCCCCCAGGTTTTAATGTTAGACCAATGGGAAGGTGGACGTTCGGGACAGGTGTCCTGGGTCGGAATTGGCCTCCAGCTTGATTTTTTCTCTTCACAGTCACGTATCTTTTTTATGGTGAACGTACTATAGTGAACTGTGAATAAACTCTCTTGGGATTCCCAACCCACTGGTTTACAACAACAACAATATGAAGGAAACCCTTCATATAAAACATGTGCCATGCAAATGGCAGCGTTTTTTCCCTTTGCCCCCAGGCTACCTGTCCCAAACGGCCACCAATGGGAGTGGGGGGGGGGGGGGGAGGGGAGAACACCTGGCTGGGCCCCCAAACACCTGGCTGCCCTCCGGCCAGGGTCCTAGGATTGCTTTGGAACTGGGGTGCGGAGTGGAAAATTCTGCCAAAAAAACACATTAAGTATGGAAAATTCAACAACAACAACAACAACAAAAAACAGACGTAGTCAGTTTTATCAATACCCAATTACCCGCTTACCATAATTAGTTATTAACTGGGCCATTTTTTACCAGTTGGTAATAGTTCAGTAATTAACCTCCCCAGTTAATTCAAATTGTGTTCTTAAGGTCCCTAATAGAAGAGTATTATTGTGAAAAACAGAAAGTGGACCAGTAATACCAAGCTAAGACGTCACCAAAAACGACAAAATCAAACCTGACGTAATCTTTACAGCAATTATGGTAGCAGGGACCCACATTTAAAACACTCAGCAGTCCGCTCATATTCGCTCACTGTACTTTGGGCCAATACCCCAGACTCCTCAGACGGCTAGCACTATCAGCTGGAGTTGTTGCAGCAGTTGGCCGCCAGGGACCGCTAGTGAGGCAGGGTGTGATGACCTTGCAAGCAAATGGTACCAGTTAAATATTTAACGCTAAATATGTATTTATATATTTATTTATAAATAAATATATATTTAGCAGTAGTCTTTCCTTGCGACGTCATAACACCCTGGCTCACTAGCGGTCCCTGGCGGCCAACCGCTGCAACAACACCAGTTGATAGTGCTAGCCCCTCAGACCATCTTGCAGTCAAAGATAACCCACCTTTCAGTCTGTCATATTACTGTCAGCTGACCACTCTTGTTGTATTAGTTTAACACCATAAACTTCCCAGTTTATGGTGTTCTTGAGGGTCAGGTTTGACCCTCAAGAACACCATAAACTGGGAAGGTGAATTACTGAACTAATACCCAATGGCGGCGCCACCTTCCGAAAGTTGGGGGGACGGAGGCATTCTGAAGTTGATTCTTTCCATGCAACACCCATAGGCGTAATGTTAAAATCGGAAAATGTTGGGGGGGGGGGGGGGGGGGGGGGACACGTCCCCAACCCGTCACCCCGGTGGGGCCGCCCCTGCTAATACTCTAAACTGAAATCCATTTCAAAGGCAATTGTGACGCACAAACACCAACAATTTTGTAGTTCAAAGGACCATAGTATATACAATAATATCATACAGAAATGCTAGCGACACTAATCAAACAACAACATCAAACAAAACAATATCGCTCGAAACACCAAAAATATCTCATTATTTGAATATAGACGCATATGTGGCATGCCAAACGGAAGAAGTGCATTAGGTCTCTCAGAAATCAAAAAGCCATAAACTTCGGTGCTCGGATTGTGACAGGCTTGGGCCGACGAGAACACGTGACTCCAGTGCTTCTAGAGCTGGGATGGGGACGAATCGACGACATGCTGAATGAACATGATCTCTCGATAGTGCGCCGCCTTCTGACAGCGTCAGATGCGTCGGAGATTCTGCGGACGCAACTCGTCTCTCGATCTGCACAGTCTAGTCGCAGTACTCGAGCGACCCAGAGTGGCCAGTTGCAGCTGCCACGAGTACCGACTGAGTTCGCGAGACGCAGTTTTCTCTGTAGAGCGACCAGGACCTGGAACAGCACGCTGATCTGAGGCATGTGATTGTGTAGCTAGCTGCGTGGGGCCGGTGGGTGCCTATTAAAGGAAATAGTTCACCTTCGGAAATTTTTCAGAACACGATTTTATTATATTTTTTAATACAGTTTCTTTTTTCTTTTTAAAAATGGTCCTACATCGCGACAATTCAGGACAGAAGGTTGTAAATTATTGATTTTATGGTGTGCGTTATTGGTTTGCACATGCTTCATGGCGGTGCTGGCACTTTCAGACGGTACGGTACATCCTATATGCGCCGTATTCCTTCGCCAAAAAGTCAAATATCTTCGGCTGGGGAGTCTTTTCAGCCAAGGAAAGTTCCAGATAAGGATTTCTCAACACGGGCTACAAAACTGCTATTTCAGTTCAAAACCCATGTTGAAGGTGAACTATTTCCTTTAATAGCCAGACGTGCGATGCGTATGCTGTATGGTTGTGTCATGTCGTTTGTCATTTTTGCGTCGGGTCGATCGAGACAACACGCACACCTTAGTCCTTTAATCAATGTTGGATTAAAGTCGAGCATTTTAGTGTTTGTGTTCAGTGTATGACCTAGCGTGTTTTGTATGTATAATGACGTGGATACCATAAAATCCAATTTGTGGAGGTTCTGAATACATCATCTATCATCTATCAGGTAACGGTTCACTTCATTTGAGACTGAATTTCACATTTCCTGCTGTATTTTTTGGTATATTTGTATCACCCACGATACTTACCAAGCTCAGCTATCTCCTGGCTTGTTTCTTCAATCGATAAACTTGCTTTTCTTGCGCGAATACAGACTGTTTTAAGCGGAGACGCTTTCTCTCAACGACGTGGTATACGCGACGTGGTCACTACAAATCAAGGCGTTCAGATTGTCCATAGTCAAAACACTTATGCAAACTCTCACCAGATGGCTGGTGATGACGCAAATGTGGGGGCAGCCTATCCCACAGTACTTATATCAATACTTATACCGGCCTATCCGTTCTATGATCCGTACTTTAACACTGACAACGGCTCGACCGTTACCACTGCGGCTCACACTGGCGCGCGGCCGCAGTGGTTTGACAAAATATTGACATGCTCATGCGCGCGCGGACTGCATCGATACCTCAGGGGGGTGTAAGTAGGAGGTAAGATGAACACATGAGCTGGCGGTGAGTAGACACACGCCGCAGGTGCTGCAACTACGGGATAGACAC
Organism: Chirona hameri; assembly: GCA_036785665.1. Lineage (NCBI taxonomy): Eukaryota > Metazoa > Arthropoda > Thecostraca > Balanomorpha > Balanidae > Chirona > Chirona hameri. The sequence continues at coordinate 15,694 of JAXIVJ010012819.1, read as the reverse complement.
ACCAGCCAGGTGTAGGTTGATGGTGTAGATGGACACCTCAGCTGGCGGCGAGCAGACGTTTGGGGCCAACAGTAATAGCGCGATCGGGTGGTGAGGCCAGGACCTGCGCAACAAGCTCTGCTTAGCGCGGGTCCTGACCTCGGAAATCCATCCATACAAGACATTCGGACCAAATTTATAAACAAGAACTTACAATTTGAAGTTGGACCTAATTTGAGGGTGGGTATCGCCTCCCATTTTTGTATCCTGAGTGCGCCTCTGCCCCAAAAATATATACAATCCCTTTATCTATGATTCATATTGCATCGACATGGTTTCTGACGCATGTATTGCACTGCAAACCACGAAGGAAGTATGCGACGGAAAACCGCATTCGTAATACCCTCCCAAAAACAGGAGACCGGAACCGCTTCTGCTCGACCGATTTTTACAAAATTATGACACAACACACGCCATTCAATTTTGGGAAAAGTCACAAAGTTGCAGGACGCTAGGCCTAACGGTTTAGAAGCGGCACGTGAAAAACCACCGGGTGAGGCAGAATCTGCCCCCCGCAGGGAATAGGGTTACTCCTCGCTCGGGTAGGGCAAAATACCTACGTGACCGGGTGGGGGGTACGACCCCCCCCCCCCCCACACACACACACACTGGTATTTCGCCCCTAATTGAGCTAGATCTTCGATTAAAAAAACGAGCGTGTTCCTTGTGACGAGAGAAAGCCGCTGATACCAGATTGTAAGGTCCTGGGTCCTTAGGTGACCTCTGAGGTCATGTCAATGATCCGGATGTCATCCAAATCGTAAATGCGTAGAAATTTAATTTAACCCTATTCCCTGCGGGCGGCCAAAATTACGTTAACCTGCGGGAAGGGGGAGCAGTTTCTGCCCCCCCCGATATCTCGAGAACCGCTCGGTCGATTTCGATGGGAAAAACGCCATTCGATTTGTCATTCGACATGATCTCTCCTTTTGGGCCCCGAAATTTCTTTTTTGTTCAAAAATGGGGGGCCAGGGGGCAAAAACACGAATATATTGGGTGTTTTTTTAATAGATCATTGGGCCATGTGGTTCGACTGATTGTGATGCTCCAAACGTTTTTGAACTTCAAATGTACTGGTCTTCTATATATATATTAAAAGACAAAAAACAAAATAAAAAATTATAGGCGTATTCAGGGGATGTAAAATGGGGGATTTCTGATTAAAGTATGTGCTGTTCGTGATTGTTTGGGACGACATAAACATCACATGTGGGCATTATATGCAGTAATTTGTTAAATGTAATATATTGCGCATAGGCAGGAAAACAACGTGGAAGGCACCATGCGCGTAACAATTTGAGCATATTACTAATTTGAAGTTGGACCTAATTTGACGGAGAGTATCGCCTCCCCTTTGTTGTACCTGAGTGCGCCTCTGCCCCAAAGATATGTACAATCCCAGTATCTATGATGCATATTGCATTGAAATTGTTTCTGATGCATTTATTGCACTGCAAACCACGAAGGAGTTTACGCCGCAAAACCGCATTCGTAACACCCTCCACAAAACAGGAGCCTGACACCGCCTCTGCTGGACCGATTTTTTTCTCTCAAAATGTTGACAACACGCGTCATTCAATTTTGGGAAAAGTCACAAAGTTTCAGGACGCTTCTAAACCTAACGGTTTAGAAGCGGCAAGTGAAAACCACGGGGAGGCAGAATCTGACCCCGCCCCCCCCCCCTCCAGGGAATATGGTTAATCGAGCTAGAATCGTGAATGAGCATATCATTATGCAAAAATGGATGCTTAATTTGAAATAAGCGTCACAAAATGTCCTAGAAACTACCGAAATTCAAAAATGTCATCTTAGGTCATCCGAGGTCAGTGACTTCGGTTGACCTGTGAAACTGCATGACTCCAGTGGAACATATTATAAGGCAAAATGGTTGTCAAATTTGAAATCAGCGTCACAAAATGCCCTAGAAACTGCCATCTGGCCAAAAAAGTCATCTCAGGTCATCGGAGGTCATTGACCTCGGTTGACCTCTGAAAAGGTCAACCGATATTACGATCTCGGTGGAAACTACAAATTTCACCTGGTAACACCTGGGCATATGCTGAGTATGCTCCTGAACAACAAACACTCGGAAACTGCACAAGTTACAAGCATCGATACTACGCCAGTTGCGCCTGACATAACCTTGAGAAACAGGTCATAGGGGTAGGGGTGGATGCCACCCCATCGGTTTTTCTTGAATAACTCGCGTAGTTTCCAACCGATTCGATGCAACTTTCAGTACCCTACTTTTGAAAAATAAATCCCACATGCTCAGAAATTTTGAATTTCTAACCCACATGACCCGTGACCTATGACCTGTTTCTCAAGGTCATGTCAGGCGCAACTGGCGTCCCGCAGTATCGATGCTTGTAACTTATGCAGTTTTCGAGTGTTTGTTGTTCAGGAGCATATGCACAAGTGTTTCCAGGTGACAGTTGTGGTTTCCACTGAGATTGTGACCTGGATTGACCTTTTTAGAGGTTAACTGAGGTCATTGACCTCCGATGACCTCCGATGACTTTTTTGGGCTTCTGGCGGTTTCTAGGACATTTTGTGACACTGATTTCAAATTTGAGATCCATTTTACATAATTATATGTTCCACTGGGGTCATGCACTTCCACAGGTCAACCGAGGTCACTGAACTCAGATGACCTGAAATGACCTTTTTGGAATTTGGCAGTTTTTATGACATTTTGTGACGCTGATTACGAATGTGGCACCCATTAAGCATTATGATATGCTCATTCACAATTCTAGGTCGAAAAAATTCAATTTATACCCATGTTTAAAATTTTGATCACAGTTGGGTCATTAACATGACCTCAGAGGTCACCTATCAGCGTATCAGCGGCTTTCTGTCGTCACAAGCAACACGTTCCTCTTTGAATCGAAGCTCTAGCTCAATTAGGGGCGACACGCTAATTGGGGGGGGGGGGTCGTACCAACCCCCCTACCCGAACACATAGTGACTTTGCCCTACCCGGCGAGGGTTAACCCACGAAATGGGCATCCGTGATGATATTTGAATCCGGTGATGTTGTAGTGACCGGAAGTGTACCTTGTTTATTTTGTATTAAAAAAAAAAACTGATTGGAGGCTGAAGCTAAAAATTAAGTGCCTGAAATTCGATGAGAAACGCAAATTGAGGGTAGGTTAGGTTTCCGCGGAGTGGTTGGGCCCTACCAATCATTTTCGTAAAACGACACCCCTGAACACATGCATACACACATACCCATTGCACGTGCACACATACGTGCACGCTTAGTACTAGGATATTCTCCGCCATTTGACCCTTCATTTAGTAATGACCACAAACAGACATGTGCCAAGATAAAAAGATCCGGGATCCAGAATCCCTAGGATCCAAGATATGGGATATTGTGGATCCTGGATCCTACAGGATCATTTCGTCGTGGGATCCTGTGGATCTTGGATCCTATTTTTTGTCCATGGCACATGTCCGGTTGTGGTGCACGACCAGTGTTGTGGTCCACAACACTGGTCTCACCTGATAGCGTTATCCATTTCGCTTGATGCAGGAGCAACCACCGATTCAGACTGGCTCCGTTCGGCCGCCGCGCGCTGGATTGACCGCATGACGTCCACGATCACCCAGCCGTCTCCATGGAAACGTGAACAAACGAAGTTGGTTCGTTCGTGCACCAAGCCTGTCACGTCATGGTGTTGGTTCAGGCAAGTATTCAATCGCTGTCGCCGTTTCAGTTGTTCCAGGGGTCATTGTCGGGGCCATGGCCCACACTCATAACCAAGCGAGACCTCAGTGAGGTCTCTGAGACCAGAAATAGGTCTCAACAAAGAGCCACAAGTTTGAAACCCTTTTCGCGACGTAAGAAAGGCTCTTTTCGGATACCTTTATAAATGTAGGACCCCTTGGGGGTTTCAAAGACTACACTTAAAGGTCTCAGAGAATGGCATAGACACCTTTCTAAAGAAGGGGGGAATGCATCCGAGAACTTCGTAGGGTCATAAAGACATAAATAAAGACATAAAAGAAAAGTGCAACAAAGAGCCTCTTGGGCCCATCCGAGGTTGCAACCCCCCCCCCCCCCCCATCCCCCCCCCCCCTCCACCAGTCTCGCCCCTTCAAATCACCTTACTATACCTGCATAAAAGAAGGCTAATCCCACGAGTATTTATGAACTAATCCCTTCTCTGTAAAGTATTTATCTAATCTAATTTTGAAGGAAGCAAGTGTCACTGCATCAGCGATATCCCCTGGTAGCATATTCCAATGTCCTACAACCCTTCTACTGAAAAATCACTGTCGTAGCCTAGTCCTACTTTGTTTCATAATGAGTTTATGCTGATGACCTCTACCTCGATTTTCCCTATTGAACTCAAACATACCCTTTAAATATCCAGAATGCTGACTATTTACAATTTGAAGACTTCAATTAGATCTCCTCTTAGCCTTCTATATCTAAGTGAAAACATACCCAATTTCCTTAATCTATCTTCATAAGGTAAACTACCAAGACAATTAATCATTTTTGTTGCCCTTTTTTGAACTCTTTCTAACAACCAGCAATCTTTCTCATATGTTGGAGACCAGGCTTGTACACAATACTCCAAATGTGGTCTAACGTATGCACAATACAGTTTTGTTATTACCTTTTCACTCTTGTAGGAAACATGTCTGTTAATGGCCCCTAACAGTCTAAGTGCCTTTTTCCTAGCTTCTACAACCTGGTCTGACGCTGATAGTGGCTATTGTTTACCACGATACCTAAATCTCTTTCCTTTTCAATCTGCTCCATTTTCTGCCCACCCATTTCATACCTATGTTTACTGCTAACTCCGTCCAGCGTGCATAATCTTACATTTACTCAAATTGAATTTCATCTGCCATGCTTCAGACCACTTAACTAGCTTGCCCAGATCTGATTGAAAACATCCTGATCATGTTTTCCTCTAATAATCCTGACAACTTTTAGATCGTCTGCAAATTTCAAGACTTTGCTGTCTATACTGTTCTCAATTGCATTCACAAATATTATAAAAAGCAATGGGCCCAGGACTGAGCCCTGTGGAACCCCACTGAGAACCTCCTTCCATTGTGATTGGCACCCATTCAATATAACCCTTTGCTGGCGTCCTGAAAGCCACGTTTCTATCCAATCCAGAATCTTGCCCCTGATCCCATGAATTTTAAGTTGCAACCCCAGTCTTGTATGGGGGACTTTGTCAAATGCTTTACTGAAATCAAGAAAAGCTACATCTAGCTGTTTACCCTGATCAACGCTATCTGTTGCAACATCCAAAAACTCCAGAAGATTAGTTAAACAAGAACGGCCCTTCCTAAAGCCATGCTGTGTATCTTTGATGAGTTCATTTTGCTCCAAGATTCAACAATCTTATCTTTGATGATTGATTCAAGCACCTTGCAGACTAATGAGGTCAGACTAACTGGTCTATAGTTTTCCTCTTTACTTCTATCTCCCTTTTTATGAATAGGAACAACATTTGCTCTTTTCCAATCAAGTGGAATTTTACTATCTGCAAGTGATTTAGAAAATATTATGGCTAATGGAACCAGACAACTCCCTTTCAGATTCTCTTAAAAGTCTAGCATGGATTTCATCAGGTCCTTCTGCCTTGTTAGGCCTTACTTTCTTTAGATATTCTAGGACAA
>JAXIVJ010012819.1:0-5000 GCA_036785665.1 Chirona hameri | reverse complement strand
ACATATGAGAAAGATTGCTGGTTGTTTAGAAAGAGTTCAAAAAAGGGGCAACAAAAATGATTAATTGGTCGTTGTAGTTTTACCTTATGAAGGAGTAGATTTAAGGAAATTGGGTATGTTTTCACTTAGATATAGAAGGGCTAAGAGGGAGATCTAATTGAAGTCTTCAAATGTGTAAATAGTCAGCATTCTGGATATTTAAAGGGGTATGTTGAGTTCAATAGGGAAAATCGAGTGTTAGAGGTCATCAGCATAAACTCTTTATGTAAACAAAGTAGGACTAGGCTATCGACAGTGATTTTTCAGTAGGAAGGGTGTAGGACATTGGAATATGCTACCAGGGGATATCGCTGATGCAGTGACACTTGCTTCCTTCAAAGAGGGATTAGTATATATACTTTACAGAGAAGGGATTAGTTCATAAATACTCGTGGGGATTAGCCTTCTTTTATGCAGGGTATAGTATGGTGATTTGAAGGGGGCGAGACTGGTGGAGGGGGGGGGGGGATGGGGGGGGGGGGGGGTGCAACCTCGGATGGGCCCAAAGGCTCTTTGTTGCACTTTCTTGTATGTCTTTATTTATGTCTTTATGACCCTACGAAGTTCTCGGTTGCATTCCCCCTTCTTTAGGAAAGGTGTCTATGCCATTCTCTGAGACCTTTATGTGTAGTCTTTGAAACCCCCAAGGGGTCCTACAGTTAGTAAAGGGTATCCGAAAAGAGCCTTTCTTACGTCGCGAAAAGGGGTTTCAAACTTGGTGGGCTCTTTGGTTGAGACCTATTTCTGGTCTCAGGAGACCTCACTGAGGGTCTCGCGTTGGGTTATTGATGTGGGGCCATGGCCCCGACAATGACCCTCTGGAACAACTGAATCGGCGACAGGCGATTGAATACTTGCCTGAACCAACACCATGACGTGACAGGCTTGGTGCACGAACGAACCAACGTTCGTTTGTTGCACGTTTGCCATGGGAGACGGCTGGGTGATCGTGACGTCATGCGGTCAATCCAGCGCGCGCGGCCGTACGGAGCCAGTCTGAATCGGTGGTTGCTCCTGGCATCAAGCGAAATGGATAACGCTATCAGGTGAGACCAGTGTTGTGGACCACAACACTGGTCGTGCACCACAACCGGACATGTGGCCATGGACTAAAAATTAGGATCCAAGATCCACAGGATCCCACGACGAAATGATCCTGTAGGATCCAGGATCCAACAATATCCCATATCTTGGATCCTAGGGATTCTGGATCCCGATCTTTTTATCTTGGCACATGTCTGTTTGTGGTCATTACTAAATGAAGGGTCGAATTGGCGGAGAATATCCTAGTACTAAGCGTGCACGTATGTGTGCACGTGCAATGGTATGTGTGTATGCATGTGTTCAGGGGTGTCGTTTACGAAAATGATGTGTAGGGCCCAACACTCCGCGGAAACCTAACCTACCCTCAATTTGCGTTTCTCATCGAATTGTCAGGCACTTAATTTTTAGCTGTCAGCCTCCAAGTCAGGTTTTTTTTGTTATACAAAATAAACAAGGTACACTTCGGTCACTTACAACATCACCGGAGTTCAAATATCATCACGGGATGCCCATTTCGTGGGGGTTAACCCTCGCCCGGTAGGGCAAAGTCACTATGTGTTCGGGTAGGGGGGTGTGGTACGACCACCCCCCCCTCAGTTAGCGTGTCGCCCCTAATTGAGCTAGAGCTTCGATTCAAAGAGGGAACGTGTTGCTTGTGACGACAGAAAGCCGCTGATACGCTGATAGGTGACCTCTGAGGTCATGTTAATGAACCAACTGTGAGTCAAAATTTTAAACATGGGTATAAATTGAATTTTTTCGACCTAGAATTGTGAATGAGCATATCATAATGCTTAATTGGGTGCCACATTCGTAATCAGCGTCACAAAATGTCATAAAAACTGCCAAATGTCCAATAAGGGTCATTTCAGGTCATCTGAGTTCAGTGACCTCGGTTGACCTGTGAAGTGCATGACCCCAGTGGAACATATTATTATGTAAAATGGATCTCATATTTGAAGATCAGTGGTCACAAAATGTCCTAGAAACCGCCAGGAAGCCCAAAAAAAGGTCATCGAGGTCATCGGAGGTCAATGACCTCATGTTAACCTCTAAAAAGGTCAATCCAGTGTCACAATCTCAGTGAAACCACTACTGTCACCTGGAAGACACTTGTGCATATGCTCCTGAACATCAAACACTCGAAATACTGCATAAGTTACAAGCATCGGATACGTGCGGGACGCCAGTTGCGCCTGACAGTTGACCGTTGAGAAACAGGGTCATAGAGTCACGGGTCATGTGGGTTTAGAAATACAAAAGTTTCTGGAGCATGTGGGGATTTATTTTTCAAAGTAGGGTACTGAGAAGTTGCATCGAATCGTTGGAAACTACGGCGAGTTATGTCAAGAAAAACCGATGGGGTGGCATCCACCCTACCCCTATGACCTGTTTCTCAAGGTTATGTCAGGCGCAACTGGCGTAGTATCGATGCTTGTAACTTGTGCAGTTTTCCGAGTGTTGTTGTTCAGGAGCATACTCAGCATAGTGCCCAGGTGTTACCAGGTGAAATTGTAGTTTCCGACCGAGGATCGTAATATCGGTTTGACCTTTTCAGAGGTCAACCGAGGTGCAATGACCTCCGATGACCTGAGATGACTTTTTGTGGCCAGATGGCAGTTTCTAGGGCATTTTGTGACGCTGATTTCATATTTGACAACCATTTGCCTGTATAATATGTTCCACTGGAGTGTCATGCAGTTTCACAGGTCAAGCCGAAGTCACTGAGACCTCGGATGACCTAAGATGACATTTTTGAATTTCGGTAGGTTTCTAGGACTTTTGTGGACAGCTTATTTCAAGATTAGCAGTCCATTTTTGCATAATGATATGCTCATTCACGATTTCTAGGCTCGATTAACCATATTCCCTGGAGGGGGGGGGGGGGCGGGGTCAGATTCTGCCTCCCCGTGGTTTTCACTTGCCGCTTCTAAACCCGTTTAGGGGTTTTAGAGAGCGTCCTGAAACTTTGTGACTTTGGTCCCAAAATTGAATGGACGCGTTGTTGTCAACATTTTGAGAGAAAAAAATCGGTCCAGCAGGAGGCGGTGTCAGGGCTCCTGTTTGTGTGAGGGTGGTGTTACGAATGCGGTTTTGCGGCGTAAACTCCTTCGGTGTTGCAGTGCAATAAATGCATCAGAAACAATTTTCTAATGCAATATGTCATCATAGATACTGGGATTGGTACATATCTTTGGGCTGAGGGCGCACTCAGGTACAACAAAGGGGAGGCGATACTCTCCGTCAAATTAGGGTCCAACTTCAAATTAGTAATTATGCTCAAATTGGTTACGCGCTTGTGCCTTCCACGTTGTTTTTCCTGCCTATGCGCAATATATTACATTTAACAAATTACTGGCATATAATGCCCACATGTGATGTTTATGTCGTCCCAAACAATCACGAACAGCACTATACTTTAATCAAGAAATCCCCCATGTTTACATCCCCTGAATACGCCTAGAAGTTTTTTATTTTGTTTTTTGTCTTTTAATATATATATTGAGAAGACCAGTACATTTGAATGTTCAAAAACGTTTGGAGCATCACAATCAGTCGAACCACATGGCCCAATGATCTTTAAAAAAACACCCAATATATTGCGTGTTTTTGCCCCTGGCCCCCCATTTTTGAACAAAAAAAGAAATTTCGGGTGCCCAAAAGGAGAGAGTCATGTCGAGATGACAAATCGAATGGCGTGTTTTCCGCATCGAAATCGAACCGAGCGAGTGTCTCGAGATATCGGGGGGGCAGAAACTGCTCCCCCTTCCCGCAGGTTAACGTATTTTGGGCCGCCCGCAGGGGAATAGGGTTAAATTAAATTTCGTACGCATTATACGATTTGTGATGACATCCGGGATCATTGGACATGACCTCAGAGGTCACCTAAGGACCCAGGACCTTACATATCTGGGTATCAGCGGGCTTCTCTCGTCACAAGGAACACGCTCGTTGTTTTAATCGAAGATCTAGCTCAATTAGGGGCGAAATACCAGTGTGTGTGTGTGTGGTGGGGGGGGGGGGTCGTACCCCCCACCCGTCACGTAGGTATTTTGCCCTACCCGTCGAGGAGTAACCCTATTCCCTGCGGGGGGGCAGATTCTGCCTCACCCGGTGTGTTTTTCACGTGTGCCGCTTCTAAACCGTTAGGGCCTAGCGTCCTGCAACTTTGTAGACTTTTCCCAAATTGTAATGGCGTGTGTTGTGGTGTCTAATTTTGGTAAAAATCGGTCGAGAGCAGAAGCGGTTCCGGTCTCCTGTGTTTGGGGGAGGGTATTACGAATGCGGTTTTCCGTCGCATACTTCCTTCGGTGGTTTGCAGTGCAAGATACTTGCGTCAGAAACCATGGTCGATGCAATATGAATCATAGAGAAAGGGTTTGTATATATTTTTGGGGGCAGAGGCGGCACGCAGGATTACAATATTGGAGGCGATACCCACCCTCAAATTAGGTCCAACGTTCAAATTGTAAGTTCTTGTTTATAAATTTGGTCCGAATGTCTGTGTATGGATGGATTTCCGAGGTCAGGACCCGCGTCTAAGCAGAGCGTTGTTGCGCAGGTCCTGGACTCACCACCCGATGCGGCGCTATTACTGTTGGGCCCCAAAACGGTCTGCTCGCCGCCAGCTGAGGTGTCCATCGTACACCATCAACCTACACCTGGCTGGTGTGGTCTATCCCGGTAGTTGCAGGCACCTGCGGCGTGTGTTCTACTCACCGCCAGCTCAGTGGTTCATCTTGACCTCCTACTTACACCCCCTGAGGTATCGATGCAGTCCGCGCGCGCATGAGCATGGTCAGATTTTTGTCAAACCACTGCGGCCGCGCGACAGTGTGAGCCGCAGTGGTAACGTGTCGAGCCGTTGTCAGGTGTTAAAGTACGGAGCGATGAACGGATAGGCCGTATTAAGTTGA
>JAXIVJ010012818.1:30000-39114 GCA_036785665.1 Chirona hameri | reverse complement strand
CATCCCTGATCATGTTTTCCTCTAATAATCCTGACAACTTTTAGATCGTCTGCAAATTTCAAGACTTTGCTGTCTATACTGTTCTCAATTGCATTCACAATATTATAAAAAGCAATGGGCCCAGGACTGAGCCCTGTGGAACCCACTGAGAACCTCCTTCCATTGTGATTGGCACCCATTCAATATAACCCTTTGCTGGCGTCCTGAAAGCCACGTTTCTATCCAATCCAGAATCTTGCCCCTGATCCCATGAATTTTAAGTTGCAACCTCAGTCTGTATGGGGGACTTTGTCAAATGCTTTACTGAAATCAAGGAAAAGCTACATCTAGCTGTTTACCCTGATCAACGCTATCTGTTGCAACATCCAAAAACTCCAGAAGATTAGTTAAACAAGAACGGCCCTTCCTAAAGCCATGCTGTGTATCTTTGATGAGTTCATTTTGCTCCAAGAATTCAACAATCTTATCTTTGATGATTGATTCAAGCACCTTGCAGACTAATGAGGTCAGACTAACTGGTCTATAGTTTTCCTCTTTACTTCTATCTCCCTTTTTATGAATAGGAACAACATTTGCTCTTTTCCAATCAAGTGGAATTTTACTATCTGCAAGTGATTTAGAAAATATTATGGCTAATGGAACGACAACTCCCTTTCAGATTCTCTTAAAAGTCTAGCATGGATTTCATCAGGTCCTTCTGCCTTGTTAGGCCCTTACTTTCTTTAGATATTCTAGAACAAGTTCACTACTTATGCCACCTAGCTCTCCTATAGTCTCCTCTGTCTCTAGCTCAGGCTGAAGTGCTGCAATACTACTCTGGTCCTCGATAGTAAAGACAGATTGAAACTGATCATTAAGCAACTTCAACCATTTCCACTGTCCTTGCTAACTAACACATCATCTACCTTAAATGGACCTATATTTTTGGAAACTGTACTTAACTTATAAAAACTGAAGAACTTCTTACTATCTGCATTACAATGTCTAGCTAAATCAAGTTCCTTTGCCCTTTTAGCTGCTCTGACCTTTTTCTTAACTGAATGTCTTGCATTCTGGTAGGCCTTCTGATTTATATCTAGTGAAGATCCCTTCAAAATGCCAAATGCACTTCTTTTAGCTTGTATAGCACTCCTTACTTCTGGGGTAAGCCAAACTGGATTGCCCTTGGTTCTGTTACGTTTGTGCCTGAGGGGTATATGCCGATGTTGTGAATTTGGCTTAATCTAGCTTTGAAAACATTCCAGGCCTCACATGCATCTAAATCCTATACATATAAATATACATATACATATACATTATACATATACATATTATACATATACATATACATATACATATACATATACATATACATATACATATACATAATACTTATACATATACATACACATACACATACAACATAACACATACACATACACATACACATACACATACACATACACCATACACATACACATACACATACACATACACATACCACATACACATACCATACACATACACATACTCATACACATCACATTACACATACACATACACATACACATACACATACACATACACATACACATACACATATACACATACACATACACATACACATACACATACACATACACATTCACATACACATACACATACACATACACATACACATACACATACACATACACTACATACACATACACATACATACACAGACACTACATACACATCACACAACATACACATACACTACACATACACATCACACATACACATACCATCATACACATACACATACACTATACACATACACATACACATACACATACACATACACATACACATACACAACACATACACATACACATACACATACACATACACATACACATACACATACACATACACATACACATACACATACACATACACATACACATACACATACACATACACATACACATACACATACACATACACATACCGACATACACATACACATACACCTACACATACACATACACATACACATACACATACACATACACATACTCATTACACATACATCATCACATACACATACACATACACATACACTCACATACACATACTCATACAATACACAACACATACACATACACATACACATACACATACACATACACATACACATACACATACACATACACTTACACATACACATACACATACACATACACATACACATACACATACACATACACATACACATACACATACACATACACATACACATACACATACACTAAACACATACACATACACATACCACACATACACATACACATACACATACACACATACACATACACATATCACATACACATACACATACACATACACATACACATACACATACACATACACATACACATACACATACACATACACATACACATACACATACACATACACATACACATACACATTACACATACACATACACATACACATACACATACACAAACATACACATACACATACACATACACATACTACCATACACATACACATACACATACACAACACATACACAAACACATACACATACACATACACATAGCACATACACATACACATACACATACACATACACATACACATACACATTCACATACACATACACATACCAACACATACACATACACATACACATACACATAACACATACACATACACATACACATACACATACACATACACATACACATACACATACACATACACATACACATACACATAACATACAAATACACATACACATACACATACACATACACATACACATACACATACACATACACATACACATACACATACACATACACCTAATAACTACACATACACATACACATACACATACACATACACCATACACATACACATACACATACACATACACATACACATACACAACACATACACATAGCACATACACATACACATACACATACAACATACACATACACATACACATCACATACACATACACATACACATACACATACAGCATACAGCATACACATACACATACACATACACATACACATACACATCACTACCATACACATACACATACACATACACATACACATACACATACCATACACATACCATACACATACACATACACATACAATCACATACACATACACATACACATACACATACACATACACATACACATACACATACACATACACATACACATACACATTACACATACACATACACATACACATACACATACACATACACATACACATACACATACACATACACATACACATACACATACACATTACACATACACATACACATACACATACACATACACATACACAACACAACACATACACATACACATACACATACACATACACATACACATTACACATACACATACACATACACATACACATACACATACACATACACATACACATACACATACAACTACACATACACATACACATACACAACACATACACATACACATACACATACACAATACACATACACATACACATACACATACACATACACATACACATACACATACATCATACGACATACACATACACATACACATACACATACACATACACATACACATACACATACACATACACATACACATACACAGTACACATACACATACACATACACATACACATACACATACACATACACTATGCACATAGCACATGCACATCACATACACATACACATACAATACACATACACATACACATACACACTACACATACAACATCACATGCACATACACATACACATACACATACACATACACATACACATACACATACACATACACATACACATACACATACACATACACATACACATACACATACACATACACATACACATACACATACACATACACATACACATACACATACACATACACATACCACATACACATACACATACACATATACACGATACACATAACAACAATACACATACTACATACACATACACATACACATACACATACACATACCGTACATACACATACACATACACATACACATACACATACACATACACATACACATACACATACACATACACATACACAGTACACATACGAATACACATACACATACACATACGACATACACATACACAACAAATACACATAAACATACACATACACATACACATACACATACCATACCATACACATACACTACACATACACATACACATACACATACACATACACATACACATACACATACACATACATACACATACCATACACATACCACATACACATACAATACACATACACATACAATACACATCACATACACATACACATACACATACACATACACATACACATACACATACACATACACATACACATACACATACACATACACATAACATACAATACACATACACATACACATACACATACACATACACATACACATACACATACACTACACATACACATACACATACACATACACATACACGATACACATACACATACACATACACATACACATACACATACACATACACATACACATACACATACCATACACATACACATACACTACATACACATAACATACACATACACATACACATACCCATACACATACACATACACATACACATACACATACACATACACATACACATACACATACACATACATGTCATACGACATATCCATACACATACACATACACTACACATACACATACACATACACATACACATACACATACACATACACATACACATACACATACACATACACATACACATACACATACACATACACATACACATACACATACACATACACATACACTACAATTACACATACACATACACATACACATACACATACACATACACATACACATACACATACACATACACATACACATACACATACACATACACATACACGATACACATACACATACACATACACATACACATACAATACCATACACATACACATACACATACACATACACATACACATACACATACACATACACATACACATACACATACACATACACATACACATACACATACACATACACATACACATACACTCATACACATACACATACACATACACATACACATACACATACACTACACATACACATACACATACACATACACATACACATACACATACACATACACATACACATATCACATACACAGACAATCACAATACACATACACATACACATACACATACACATACACATACACAACACATACACATACACATACACATTACACATACACATACACATACTCATACACATACACATACTACATACACATACACATACACATACACATACACATACACATACACATACACATACACATACACATACACATACACATACACTACACATACACATTACACATACACATACACATACACATACACATACTCATACATACACATACAGCATACACATATACACATAACATACACATACACATACACATACACATACACATACACAATCACATACACATACACATACATACCACATACACATACACATACACATACACATACACATACACATACACATACACATACACATACACATACACATACACATACACATACACATACACATACACATACACATACACATACACATACACATACACATACACATACACATATCACATACACATACACATACACATACACATACACATACACATACACATACACATACACATACACTACACATACACATACACATACACATACACATACACATACACATACACATACACAAACACATACACATACACATACACATACACATACACATACACATACACATACACATACACATACACATACACATACACATACACCTACACATACACATACACATACACATACACATACAAATACACATACACATACACATACACATACACATACACATACACATACACATACACATACCATACACATACACATACACATACACATACACATACACATACACATACACATAACATACACTACACATACACATACACATACACATACACATACACATACACATACAACATACACATACACATACACATACACATACACATACACATACAACATACACATACACATACACATACAGCATACACATACACATACACATCACATACACATACACATACACATACACATACACATACACATACACATACACATACACATACACATACACATACACATACACACATACACATACACATACACATACACATACACATACACATACGAAATACACATACACATACACATACACATACACATACACATACACATACACATACACATACACATACACCTTACACATACACATACACATACACATACACATGACACATACACATACACATACACATACACATACACATACACATACACATACACATACACATTACACATACACATACACATACACATACACATACACATACACATACACATACACATACACATACACATACACCATACACATACACATACACATACACATACACATACACATACACATACACATACACATACACATACACATACACATACACATACACATACACATCACATACACATACACATACACATACACATACACATACACATACACACATACACATACACATACACATACACATACACATACACATACACATACACATACACATACACATACACATACACATACACATACACATACACATACACATACACATACACATACACATACACATACACATACACATACACATACACATACACATACACATACACATACACATACACATACACATACACATACACATACACATACACATACACATACACATACACATACACATACACATACACAAACACATACACATACACATACACATACACATACACATACACATACACATACACATACACATACACATACACATACACATACACATACACATACACATACACATACACATACACATACACATACACATACACATACACATACACATACACATACACATACACATACACATACACATACACATACACATACACATACACATACACATACACATACACATACACATACACATACACATACACATACACATACACATACACATACACATACACATACACATACACATACACATACACATACACATACACATACACATACACATACACATACACATACACATACACATACACATACACATACACATACACATACACATACACATACACATACACATACACATACACATACACATACACATACACATACACATACACATACACATACACATACACATACACATACACATACACATACACATACACATACACATACACATACACATACACATACACATACACATACACATACACATACACATACACATACACATACACATACACATACACATACACATACACATACACATACACATACACATACACATACACATACACATACACATACACATACACATACACATACACATACACATACACATACACATACACATACACATACACATACACATACACATACACATACACATACACATACACATACACATACACATACACATACACATACACATACACATACACATACACATACACATACACATACACATACACATACACATACACATACACATACACATACACATACACATACACATACACATACACATACACATACACATACACATACACATACACATACACATACACATACACATACACATACACATACACATACACATACACATACACATACACATACACATACACATACACATACACATACACATACACATACACATACACATACACATACACATACACATACACATACACATACACATACACATACACATACACATACACATACACATACACATACACATACACATACACATACACATACACATACACATACACATACACATACACATACACATACACATACACATACACATACACATACACATACACATACACATACACATACACATACACATACACATACACATACACATACACATACACATACACATACACATACACATACACATACACATACACATACACATACACATACACATACACATACACATACACATACACATACACATACACATACACATACACATACACATACACATACACATACACATACACATACA
The DNA here is from genome assembly GCA_036785665.1 of Chirona hameri. NCBI lineage: Eukaryota > Metazoa > Arthropoda > Thecostraca > Balanomorpha > Balanidae > Chirona > Chirona hameri. The sequence goes on along the minus strand of JAXIVJ010012818.1, from coordinate 30,798 downwards.
CATACACATACACATACACATACACATACACATACACATACACATACACATACACATACACATACACATACACATACACATACACATACACATACACATACACATACACATACACATACACATACACATACACATACACATACACATACACATACACATACACATACACATACACATACACATACACATACACATACACATACACATACACATACACATACACATACACATACACATACACATACACATACACATACACATACACATACACATACACATACACATACACATACACATACACATACACATACACATACACATACACATACACATACACATACACATACACATACACATACACATACACATACACATACACATACACATACACATACACATACACATACACATACACATACACATACACATACACATACACATACACATACACATACACATACACATACACATACACATACACATACACATACACATACACATACACATACACATACACATACACATACACATACACATACACATACACATACACATACACATACACATACACATACACATACACATACACATACACATACACATACACATACACATACACATACACATACACATACACATACACATACACATACACATACACATACACATACACATACACATACACATACACATACACATACACATACACATACACATACACATACACATACACATACACATACACATACACATACACATACACATACACATACACATACACATACACATACACATACA
>JAXIVJ010012818.1:12500-25000 GCA_036785665.1 Chirona hameri | reverse complement strand
TTCAGCATAGGTGTGGGAGCAGGGGGCCTAGGGGCCCCCTTGGGCGGCCTTGCCCCCTCACTTTTCGACAAATTTGGCTAAAATATTGTCCTTTGCTTGGTGAGACAAAAATTGATGGGGAAAGGTTCGCTAAGACGATAGGAACCCAAATCTGAAAAGAAATATTCCATAGCAGTTGAGTTAGAGACACAGTAGAGAAATACTCTAAAAATAGTGCTCTAGTTTTAGATTTTAATGCATTGTAATTGGTCGCAAAAATAAGGTATTTTTAAACGGCTATTGCATAGCACTGTGAACACTTCACGTCCCATACAGGGCATGTATGTCAAGAAAAAACTTCAAACCTTGCTTAAAGATGGGTCACATTAAATTTATGATTATGTCACTGGCAGGAAACAGTCTAGATCCTTACTCTATTTTTGATTACCTGCTGTTGTCTCATGCTGAAACGCTCAATAAATAGAGCAGTTAATCCAAAATTGAGTGCTGGCCAGCATGCATACTCAATAATTAGAGCAGATTGGGCCAAGGACGCCATAATGTTCCCATCACTTTTTTGGAAGTTTTCAATTCCAAATACATTTTCAATATGCATCTGGATTTTTTTGGACAGGAAAAAACATGATTGTTGATCATTTTTGTATCCTATATGGCTTCCTTGTTTTCTTGTTCCTTGTTTTCTGATTTTGCTACAATTTATTGTAAGTGGTTTTTGTAAAAAGTGTTCATAAAGGCACTCTAATTTTACATAATTTACATGCATGTCTATGGCAGCCTCTGCTCAGTCACCAGCTCTATTTTTGGAGCATTTCATGTTTAGAGTATTTCCTTATTGTGTCTCCAACTGATAGGGTGGTTGGGTTTCTCTCAAGACAGACAAGATCACGTTTCCTGGCCCCCACTTTTCCGCAACATTCCTACATCCCTTCTGTTCAAGACAGATTCAGAACGGCCTTATGTCGGGATTCCAAATCAGCTTTGGTTCCTTTTCACCAACATTTTGATTTCATGTTAGACTATAGGTACAAGTTAGACCTTCTGTGTCCCAAAATTTGTTGATTTGGTTGGGAAATGACGCCCATTTGTCAATAATTTTCCACTCATTCGCATTCCCCATTTTAGGAATTAATTTTCACTCCCAAATTATTCAGTCACCAGAGGTCATCGGAAGGTCATATTGTCCCGTTTTAGGACTTTGCTCCAGAAACCCCCAAATATCTCAGGAACTATGATAGCTAGGAACAAATGAAAAAAAAACAATGGAAAGATCTTTAAAAATGCAACCGCCAAGGTGTCCTCAAATTGTATATCAGGTCGATGGTTTAGGCTCCAGAGGTCAAAGGTCAAAAAGGCTATTTTTGGGAAAGCTGTTTTTCACAAATAACATTTTACCTAATAAGGATAGGGAAATAATGTTGACGCCATCGTGTTTGTCTCGTTAAGGCGCGTCGAATCATATTCATGTTGACTAGGTTAGGTCAACATAGAAATTTGAGCTCAGGTCAAGGTGAAGTGGTGACCCAAGTAGGTCATGCTGCATATTTGGAGACGTGTGTCAACGAGACAAGCATATTGGTGTCGGTTTCACTTCTCTATCGTCAGGCTGTGAGAGTTATTGACAAACTGTTGGTGACCTCGGCTGACCCTGTATGGGTAACTTACCCAAATGGCACCTGGGTCATCAAGAATAGCCTATTATAAAATTATCCAGAAGGAATTGGGCTGCTATCATGCATATCCTCGGAATAGGAAGCATTTACATATTTTCCCATTGACTTATAATGGGGAGGTCACGAAATTGACCCGACCTTAGGTCACCGATATACACAATCCGAGATGTACGAATTGTATATATATATATATATATATATATATATATATATATATATATATATATATATATATATATATATATATATGACCTTATGAAATTATGCAAGTGTAAACCCGATTATCCAAACACTGCGACTGGTACGACCACAAACTTTGTTGGGGGTAGGGTCACATGACCTGATCTGGTGACCTGACCTGCAATGACATGAGGACAATAATTTGACAATGTGGGCAATTCATGTCCGAACAGCTGTGCCAAAAACCTGCATTTGTGTTATCCCGCAATCGCAGAGACGATGGTAAGAAAAGCCAATAATCATCCATTAAAATCCTACAAACTAGTATGCTTACCCTCTATTCGCTTCGAATAAGCGTTTTAAAATCCAGCAGCACGCGTCCTGGCACCAGTTCACAAAATGTTTTGACACAAGTATGACTGATGAAGACCAGTGCGCTTTGAAATCACCTCTGCCGGTACAACTGCCTTCCAGGGGCGAACGGGACTGAGCGGGGGCTAGGACTGTTCATAAATACAGCTACCGTTAACTTATCAAACAAAACTTTGTTAGAACTAAAAAAGGAATGTTAGCTATAATGTTGTTTTGTGTAAAATAATGTTTAAGCGGCTTCAGTATATCCCACTGCATTAGTAGAAAGGAGACCCAAAACAGCCTACTTTCAATTATATGTTTCCTTTGGCTGGGCTGTATTTCTTTATGTATTACCTCACGGGCGCTTCGCGCCCGTGAGGTTCTCGTCAACTTATTCGACAAATTTACATTTGACCCGGCCCGACACGGCCGTTCCGACGCTTTTCGGAAGCTAATAACTTTGCAACCACTGCTCCGATTGAGATCGGGTTTTCACCATTGGATAGGTCCATCAAATCAGTTTTGTTTTTTGGTAAGATGCGTTCTGATAAGGGTGGTATCACAGCGCGTGGCACTCGCAAAAGTGGGGCAGGTCAAATCACTGATTTTAGAGGGAAATCGCGCCTAATGACAGAATCGCTTCATCAAACTGGATCATATTTTGCGTACGCTAAGAGACAATGATGCGCCATATGTTGCATGCCTAATTTAAACGTGAGGCTTGAGCGCACATGAGCAGTTGGAATGAATAACGGTGTCGGGTTACACCCCTATAATGTATCTCAGGAACTGCTAGGCCGATTATGGCGAAATGTGGTGTGCTGCTCCCGACTGGCATCTTAGCAATATGTCACATGAGGAATCGGAAGTTGCATCGCAGACCCTTTTTTATATCTTCGAAGCTACTGAAACTACTGGCTAAACCACCCCCGTCGCGGCTTAGATGGGCCTACATCTCGGGTCTGAAAGCGGCTCGTCGTGGACTCAGAAAGGGCCCATTTCAGACAGGCCTGATCAAATCCATTTTAGCCTCAGAAAGCGAGCATCATAGGTCCAGAAAAGGCCCATCTCAGCTCTCAGGCCCGGGAAGTGTCTATCTTAAGTCCGAGTTTAAGGCTTAAGGCGAGTTTCCTCATTATTTGAATTTACTCTATTCTACTATGTATGGCTAACATAGAGTCCTCCAGTTTTAAAACCTTTGCTTAACGTTCTGATAGGGATAACGTCGTAATTTCCCTCAATGCCTATGGGCCGAAGTGTCACATGCAGTGGGAGTGGTCTCAAATGGAGTGGAACTAAACAAATTCATGTTTGTTTGTTTTTGGTGGGTATCAGCCAATGCTAAGGGGCTCACCGCTCACTCCTGTTACCTCCCACTCCCCCTCCCCCTCCCACTCCCCCTCCCACTCCGTCGCAAAATCCTGACTGTGCCCCTGGTTCCTATACATGCTAGGGTATAACGACGGCAAAGCTATTGGACGGTTTACTCATCATTGGAGCACAGTCAATGCGTAGTGCGCACGTGTGCTCCCGTACCGTTTAATATTTCAAACCTGTTTTAGACCAGAGCGCTCCCGCTCGGTCATCGCCCAAAAAGGCGTTTTACTGGTTTAATATAATAGGTCATGTCAAAAACGCACATATCCAGGCATTCTGTAGAATGCCTAATTCTTCACATTGCCTGTAACGCAGACACACACACACACACACACACACACACACACACACACACACACACACACACACACACACACACACACACACACACACACACACACACACACACACACACACACACACACACACACACACACACACACACACACACACACACACACACACACACACACACACACACACACACACACACACACACACACACACACACACACACACACACACACACACACACACACACACACACACACACACACACACACACACACACACACACACACACACACACACACACACACACACACACACACACACACACACACACACACACACACACACACACACACACACACACACACACACACACACACACACACACACACACACACACACACACACACACACACACACACACACACACACACACACACACACACACACACACACACACACACACACACACACACACACACACACACACACACACACACACACACACACACACACACACACACACACACACACACACACACACACACACACACACACACACACACACACACACACACACACACACACATATATATATATATATATATATATATATATATATATATATATATAAGAAACTACTCGAAAAACTAGCGCTCTGGGGGGGGGGGGGGGGGGGGGGGATAACGCAACATACACTACGCACATAGCTAAGCATAAGCTGGTGAGCTGCTGAGCCTAAGACACAGCGTTGGTGGTCGTTTCAGGAGGCTCGTTGGTCGGCGTGCAGTCTAACCTGACCAGTGACCAGTGACCACCATGGCCGGGAACGACGGCGGCAACAGTCGGATCGCCGACCTGATGCAGGGCAACGCGCTCACATTCGGCGGCTTCGGTATCGCCAGCTGGCGCTCGGAGGGGGAGGCGACGCAGCCGGCCGGCTTCCAGGTCTACATGGACGAGGAGCAGCCGCATGCGTCAGCACCGGCCGACGGCAGGCTGCGCGCCGCCAAAGTGTTTCGACCGTCGGCCGCCGCCTCGATGGCCGTTAACGACGAGAACCGGCCTCCGGCCGACGCCCGGCTGCGCACCAAGACGTACAGCCAGGCGGCGGCCGACCGGCTCACCGTGTACGCTGAAAAGGAGAACAAGGCGCCGCCCAGGCAGCCGCTCGGTGCCGCCTGCGGCTTCCAGGTGTTCGCAGACGCCGAGAACGCGGCTCCGGCTCCGACCGGGAGCAGACTGCGCGCCAAGACATACGGGCAGGCGGCGGCGGCCGGCGGTCTGCAGCAGGTGGCCGAGGTTTCCCGGCCGCGCGGAGGCGGCAGACCCCTGGCCGCCCGGACCGACGAGGAGCGGCCGGCGGCGCGCGCCCAGCAGCGCAAACAAAAACTGAAGCAGCGGCCACTACAGGATCTGCAGAGCACCAAGCGCGTGGCGCTGCAGCCGCTGCCGGTGGCGCCGGCGGCCGGCCGCCTGCCGATCCTGTTCTCTGTTCACCAGGACGCCGAGCAGCCAGCGGGCGCAGCCTGGCCGGCGGCCGACGTGCAGGAGGCGCTGCTGCGGCCGGCGCCGACCGCCGCCGCCGCCGGCGCGCACGAAGCGTCCATGGCCTCGCCGGAGTCGCTGCACTCATCATTCGACAGTATCAGCATCAACCCACGCCGCGGCCTGCTGGACGCGCTCTTCTCGTATGAGGAATACTCGGCCGACCTGTACCTGATCATGCGCCAGGTGGAGGTGAGAAATACCGCTACATCACGGTTTGGCTGGATTCCAAATTTGAATTCGCAGATAACATCGGCAAAATAGTTAGTAGAGTAACAGGATGTTAGGTGTGATTATCAGGTCGCTCCAGGCTGGTCATCCGGTGCGGGAAGCGATAATGAAATAGAATAAAACCGGAGCCGCTCTTGGCAGATGGGCGCCATATAACCAAGTAGTTGAGGCGCCCTAAATTACTAATCATATTCAGATCTTGGCAGCATATTTCGCAAATATTCGTTCGATTCTGGAATATGGGTGCATAATTGTTGTTGGCGGTGCCGGCAATATGCACCTGGAAAGACTAGATAAAATACAACGTAACTAACTTTATGATTTGACTAGCATCCATTTATTCCCGGCAATCACAGTTTTTAGATCATGATCAGCCTTTGGGATTATTTAAAATTCCAAGTCAAGCCAAGAGAGGAATGTAATATGACATATTTTTCGTACACAAAATTATCACGGCAAAAATCTACTCTGCTTTCTTGCTTGAAAGCTTTCCGCAGCATGTGTCTGGGAGAATAACACGTGCGATGGCAGGCACATTCCTTGGTGTTCCACTTGGCTTGAAGGAGACCGTTAGACGAGATATGTTTTGCTGTGTATCCAAAGTTGTTTACCGATGACGTGTGTGTGTGTGTGTGTGTGTGTGTGTGTGTGTGTGTGTGTGTGTGTGTGTGTGTGTGTGTGTGTGTGTGTGTGTGTGTGTGTGTGTGTGTGTGTGTGTGTGTGTGTGTGTGTGTGTGGTGTGTGTGTGTGTGTGTGTGTGTGTGTGTGTGTGTGTGTGTGTGTGTGTGTGTGTGTGTGTGTGTGTGTGTGTGTGTGTGTGTGTGTGTGTGTGTGTGTGTGTGTGTGTGTGTGTGTGTGTGTGTGTGTGTGTGTGTGTGTGTGTGTGTGTGTGTGTGTGTGTGTGTGTGTGTGTGTGTGTGTGTGTGTGTGTGTGTGTGTGTGTGTGTGTGTGTGTGTGTGTGTGTGTGTGTGTGTGTGTGTGTGTGTGTGTGTGTGTGTGTGTGTGTGTGTGTGTGTGTGTGTGTGTGTGTGTGTGTGTGTGTGTGTGTGTGTGTGTGTGTGTGTGTGTGTGTGTGTGTGTGTGTGTGTGTGTGTGTGTGTGTGTGTGTGTGTGTGTGTGTGTGTGTGTGTGTGTGTGTGTGTGTGTGTGTGTGTGTGTGTGTGTGTGTGTGTGTGTGTGTGTGTGTGTGTGTGTGTGTGTGTGTGTGTGTGTGTGTGTGTGTGTGTGTGTGTGGGGGGGGGGGGGGGGGGGCGCGTGTGTGTGTGACAATGTGTGTCTGACAGTATGTGTGACAATGTGTGTGTGACAGTGTGTGTGACAGTGTGTGTGACAGTATGTGTGACATTATGTGTGACAGTATGTGTGACAGTATGTGTGACAGTATGTGTGACAGTATGTGTGACAGTGTGTGTGACAGTATGTGTGACAGTATATGTGACAGTATATGTGACAGTATATGTGACAGTATATGTGACAGTATGTGTGTGACAGTATATGTGACAGTGTGTCCTGTGTTGTCAGCTGGAGCACCGTCCGCGCGTCGACTTCATGGTGCGCCAGCCAGACATAACGGTCGTCATGCGCTCCATCCTCGTCGACTGGCTGATCGAAGTGAACGATGAGTACAAGCTGAACTCTGAAACTCTTCACCTGGCCGTGAACTACATCGACCGTTTCCTCAGCGTGATGACTGTGGTGCGCGCCAAGCTACAGCTGGTCGGCACCACGGCGCTCTTCATCGCCTCGTAAGTAGCCTGCCCCGCCCAACTAGCATCAACTGCCCCGCCAGCCGACTGTAGTTCTTTGACGGACGCCGTTCTATGCGCCCAACCCAGCCATGTCGACCACTAAATCTGATCAGTATTTAGGGCTGTGGAGATCCTTGTTCGCATGGAAATAGATGGATATAGCATGACTTGTTTGTTTTGCGTTTATAAATGTACGCGCCGAGAACTGGCTAGGTAACTACAGCTATCAGCCACGTATAATGTACAGAGGACAGCGTTACGTCATTCGATCAAATCTGAGACGGCTGAAACCAGTACTATGCGTTAGCGTTGCACGCTTTCATCGTTTTGTTGTTATTCTGGGAGGTCGCTCGACAAAAGTTGGGCCCACCTGTTTCTATGTGTCTGTCTGTCTGTCTGTCTGTCTGTCTGTCTGTCTGTCTGTCTGTCTGTCTGTCTGTCTGTCTGTCTGTCTGTCTGTCTGTCTGTCTGTCTGTCTGTCTGTCTGTCTGTCTGTCTGTCTGTCTGTCTGTCTGTCTGTCTGTCTGTCTCTGTCTGTCTCTGTCTGTCTCTGTCTGTCTCTGTCTGTCTCTGTCTGTCTCTGTCTGTCTCTGTCTGTCTCTGTCTGTCTCTGTCTGTCTCTGTCTGTCTCTGTCTGTCTCTGTCTGTCTCTGTCTGTCTGTCTCTGTCTGTCTCTGTCTGTCTCTGTCTGTCTCTGTCTGTCTCTGTCTGTCTCTGTCTGTCTCTGTCTGTGTCTGTCTGTCTGTGTCTGTCTGTCTGTGTCTGTCTGTCTGTGTCTGTCTGTCTGTGTCTGTCTGTCTGTGTCTGTCTGTCTGTGTCTGTCTGTCTGTGTCTGTCTGTCTGTGTCTGTCTGTCTGTGTCTGTCTGTCTGTGTCTGTCTGTCTGTGTCTGTCTGTCTGTGTCTGTCTGTCTGTGTCTGTCTGTCTGTGTCTGTCTGTCTGTGTCTGTCTGTCTGTGTCTGTCTGTCTGTGTCTGTCTGTCTGTGTCTGTCTGTCTGTGTCTGTCTGTCTGTGTCTGTCTGTCTGTGTCTGTCTGTCTGTGTCTGTCTGTCTGTGTCTGTCTGTCTGTGTCTGTCTGTCTGTGTCTGTCTGTCTGTGTCTGTCTGTCTGTGTCTGTCTGTCTGTGTCTGTCTGTCTGTGTCTGTCTGTCTGTGTCTGTCTGTCTGTGTCTGTCTGTCTGTGTCTGTCTGTCTGTGTCTGTCTGTCTGTGTCTGTCTGTCTGTGTCTGTCTGTCTGTGTCTGTCTGTCTGTGTCTGTCTGTCTGTCTGTGTCTGTCTGTCTGTCTGTCTGTGTCTGTCTGTCTGTCTGTCTGTGTCTGTCTGTCTGTGTCTGTCTGTCTGTGTCTGTCTGTCTGTGTCTGTCTGTCTGTGTCTGTCTGTCTGTGTCTGTCTGTCTGTGTCTGTCTGTCTGTGTCTGTCTGTCTGTGTCTGTCTGTCTGTGTCTGTCTGTCTGTGTCTGTCTGTCTGTGTCTGTCTGTCTGTGTCTGTCTGTCTGTGTCTGTCTGTCTGTGTCTGTCTGTCTGTGTCTGTCTGTCTGTGTCTGTCTGTCTGTGTCTGTCTGTCTGTGTCTGTCTGTCTGTGTCTGTCTGTCTGTGTCTGTCTGTCTGTGTCTGTCTGTCTGTGTCTGTCTGTCTGTGTCTGTCTGTCTGTGTCTGTCTGTCTGTGTCTGTCTGTCTGTGTCTGTCTGTCTGTGTCTGTCTGTCTGTGTCTGTCTGTCTGTGTCTGTCTGTCTGTGTCTGTCTGTCTGTGTCTGTCTGTCTGTGTCTGTCTGTCTGTGTCTGTCTGTCTGTGTCTGTCTGTCTGTGTCTGTCTGTCTGTGTCTGTCTGTCTGTGTCTGTCTGTCTGTGTCTGTCTGTCTGTGTCTGTCTGTCTGTGTCTGTCTGTCTGTGTCTGTCTGTCTGTGTCTGTCTGTCTGTGTCTGTCTGTCTGTGTCTGTCTGTCTGTGTCTGTCTGTCTGTGTCTGTCTGTCTGTGTCTGTCTGTCTGTGTCTGTCTGTCTGTGTCTGTCTGTCTGTGTCTGTCTGTCTGTGTCTGTCTGTCTGTGTCTGTCTGTCTGTGTCTGTCTGTCTGTGTCTGTCTGTCTGTGTCTGTCTGTCTGTGTCTGTCTGTCTGTGTCTGTCTGTCTGTGTCTGTCTGTCTGTGTCTGTCTGTCTGTGTCTGTCTGTCTGTGTCTGTCTGTCTGTGTCTGTCTGTCTGTGTCTGTCTGTCTGTGTCTGTCTGTCTGTGTCTGTCTGTCTGTGTCTGTCTGTCTGTGTCTGTCTGTCTGTGTCTGTCTGTCTGTGTCTGTCTGTCTGTGTCTGTCTGTCTGTGTCTGTCTGTCTGTGTCTGTCTGTCTGTGTCTGTCTGTCTGTGTCTGTCTGTCTGTGTCTGTCTGTCTGTGTCTGTCTGTCTGTGTCTGTCTGTCTGTGTCTGTCTGTCTGTGTCTGTCTGTCTGTGTCTGTCTGTCTGTGTCTGTCTGTCTGTGTCTGTCTGTCTGTGTCTGTCTGTCTGTGTCTGTCTGTCTGTGTCTGTCTGTCTGTGTCTGTATGTCTGTGTCTGTCTGTCTGTGTCTGTCTGTCTGTGTCTGTCTGTCTGTGTCTGTCTGTCTGTGTCTGTCTGTCTGTGTCTGTCTGTCTGTGTCTGTCTGTCTGTGTCTGTCTGTCTGTGTCTGTCTGTCTGTGTCTGTCTGTCTGTGTCTGTCTGTCTGTGTCTGTCTGTCTGTGTCTGTCTGTCTGTGTCTGTCTGTCTGTGTCTGTCTGTCTGTGTCTGTCTGTCTGTGTCTGTCTGTCTGTGTCTGTCTGTCTGTGTCTGTCTGTCTGTGTCTGTCTGTCTGTGTCTGTCTGTCTGTGTCTGTCTGTCTGTGTCTGTCTGTCTGTGTCTGTCTGTCTGTGTCTGTCTGTCTGTGTCTGTCTGTCTGTGTCTGTCTGTCTGTGTCTGTCTGTCTGTGTCTGTCTGTCTGTGTCTGTCTGTCTGTGTCTGTCTGTCTGTGTCTGTCTGTCTGTGTCTGTCTGTCTGTGTCTGTCTGTCTGTGTCTGTCTGTCTGTGTCTGTCTGTCTGTGTCTGTCTGTCTGTGTCTGTCTGTCTGTGTATGTCTGTCTGTGTCTGTCTGTCTGTGTCTGTCTGTCTGTGTCTGTCTGTCTGTGTCTGTCTGTGTCTGTCTGTCTGTGTCTGTCTGTCTGTGTCTGTCTGTCTGTGTCTGTCTGTGTCTGTCTGTCTGTCTGTGTCTGTCTGTCTGTCTGTGTCTGTGTCTGTGTCTGTGTCTGTGTCTGTGTCTGTCTGTCTGTCTGTGTCTGTCTGTCTGTGTCTGTCTGTCTGTGTCTGTCTGTCTGTGTCTGTCTGTCTGTGTCTGTCTGTCTGTGTCTGTCTGTCTGTGTCTGTCTGTCTGTGTCTGTCTGTCTGTGTCTGTCTGTCTGTGTATGTCTGTCTGTGTCTGTCTGTCTGTGTCTGTCTGTCTGTGTCTGTCTGTCTGTGTCTGTCTGTCTGTGTCTGTCTGTCTGTGTCTGTCTGTCTGTGTCTGTCTGTCTGTGTCTGTCTGTCTGTGTCTGTCTGTGTCTGTCTGTCTGTGTCTGTCTGTCTGTGTCTGTCTGTCTGTGTCTGTCTGTATGTGTCTGTCTGTCTGTGTCTGTCTGTCTGTGTCTGTCTGTCTGTGTCTGTCTGTCTCTGTCTGTGTCTGTCTGTCTCTGTCTGTGTCTGTCTGTCTGTGTCTGTCTGTCTGTGTCTGTGTCTGTCTGTGTCTGTGTCTGTCTGTGTCTGTGTCTGTCTGTGTCTGTGTCTGTCTGTGTCTGTGTCTGTGTCTGTCTGTGTCTGTGTCTGTGTCTGTCTGTGTCTGTGTCTGTCTGTGTCTGTGTCTGTCTGTGTCTGTGTCTGTCTGTGTCTGTCTGTGTCTGTCTGTGTCTGTCTGTGTCTGTCTGTGTCTGTCTGTGTCTGTCTGTGTCTGTGTCTGTCTGTGTCTGTGTCTGTCTGTGTCTGTGTCTGTCTGTGTCTGTGTCTGTCTGTGTCTGTGTCTGTCTGTGTCTGTGTCTGTCTGTGTCTGTCTGTGTCTGTGTCTGTCTGTGTCTGTGTCTGTCTGTGTCTGTGTCTGTCTGTGTCTGTGTCTGTCTGTGTCTGTGTCTGTCTGTGTCTGTGTCTGTCTGTGTCTGTCTGTGTCTGTGTCTGTCTGTGTCTGTGTCTGTCTGTGTCTGTGTCTGTCTGTGTCTGTGTCTGTCTGTGTCTGTGTCTGTCTGTGTCTGTCTGTGTCTGTGTCTGTCTGTGTCTGTCTGTGTCTGTCTGTGTCTGTCTGTGTCTGTGTCTGTGTCTGTCTGTGTCTGTGTCTGTCTGTGTCTGTGTCTGTCTGTGTCTGTGTCTGTCTGTGTCTGTGTCTGTCTGTGTCTGTGTCTGTCTGTGTCTGTGTCTGTCTGTGTCTGTGTCTGTCTGTGTCTGTGTCTGTGTCTGTCTGTGTCTGTGTCTGTCTGTGTCTGTGTCTGTCTGTGTCTGTGTCTGTGTCTGTGTCTGTGTCTGTCTGTGTCTGTGTCTGTGTCTGTCTGTGTCTGTGTCTGTGTCTGTGTCTGTGTCTGTGTCTGTCTGTGTCTGTGTCTATCTGTGTCTGTGTCTGTCTGTGTCTGTGTATGTCTGTGTCTGTGTCTGTCTGTGTCTGTGTCTGTGCCTGTGTCTGTGTCTGTCTGTGTCTGTGTCTGTCTGTGTCTGTGTCTGTGTCTGTGTCTGTCTGTGTCTGTGTATGTCTGTGTCTGTGTCTGTCTGTGTCTGTGTCTGTCTGTGTATGTGTCTGTCTGTGTATGTGTCTGTCTGTGTATGTGTCTGTCTGTGTCTGTGTCTGTCTCTGTCTGTGTCTGTGTCTGTCTGTGTCTGTGTCTGTCTGTGTCTGTGTCTGTCTGTGTCTGTGTCTGTCTGTGTCTGTGTCTGTCTGTGTCTGTGTCTGTCTGTGTCTGTGTCTGTGTCTGTCTGTGTCTGTCTGTGTCTGTGTCTGTCTGTGTCTGTCTGTGTCTGTGTCTGTCTGTGTCTGTGTCTGTCTGTGTCTGTGTCTGTCTGTGTCTGTGTCTGTCTGTGTCTGTGTCTGTGTCTGTGTCTGTCTGTGTCTGTGTCTGTCTGTGTCTGTGTCTGTCTGTGTCTGTGTCTGTCTGTGTCTGT
>JAXIVJ010012818.1:0-2500 GCA_036785665.1 Chirona hameri | reverse complement strand
TGGCTGGCTGGCTGGCTGGCTGGCTGGCTGGCTGGCTGGCTGGCTGGCTGGCTGGCTGGCTGGCTGGCTGTCTGTCTGTCTGTCTCGGTTTGTCTGTCTGTCTCGGTTTGTCTGTATGTCTGTCTCGGTTTGTCTGGCTGTCTGTCTCGGTCTGTCTGTCTCGGTTTGTCTGTCTGTCTCGGTCTGTCTGTCTATCGGTTTGTATGTATGTCTCGGTCTGTCTGTATGTCTCGGTCTGTCTGTCTCTGTCTCGGTTTGTCTATCTGTCTGTCTCGGTTTATCTGTATGTCTGTCTCGGTTTGTCTGTCTGTCTCGGTTTGTCTGTCTGTCTCGGTTTGTCTGTCTGTCTCGGTTTGTCTGTCTGTCTCGGTTTGTCTGTCTGTCTCGGTTTGTCTGTCTGTCTCGGTTTGTCTGTCTGTCTCGGTTTGTTTGTCTGTCTCGGTTTGTCTGTCTGTCTCGGTTTGTCTGTCTGTCTCGGTTTGTCTGTCTGTCTCGGTTTGTCTGTCTGTCTCGGTTTGTCTGTCTGTCTCGGTTTGTCTGTCTGTCTCGGTGTGTCTGTCTGTCTCGGTTTGTCTGTATGTCTCGGTTTGTCTGTATGTCTCGGTTTGTCTGTATGTCTCGGTTTGTCTGTATGTCTCGGTTTGTCTGTATGTCTCGGTCTGTCTGTCTCGGTCGTCTGTCTCGGTCTGTCTGTCTCGGTCTGTCTGTCTCGGTCTGTCTGTCTCGGTCTATCTGTCTCTGTATGTCTGTCGCGGTTTGTCTGTCTGTCTCGGTTTGTCTGTCTGTCTGTCTGGGTGTGTCTGTCTGTCTGTATCGGTTTGTCTGTCTGTATGTCTGTCTCGGTTTGTCTGTCTGTCTCGGTTTGTTTGTCTGTATCGGTTTGTATGTCTGTCTCGGTTTGTCTGTCTGTCTCTGTCTGTCTGTATCGGTTTGTCTGTCTGTCTCGGTTTGTATGTCTGTCTCGGTTTGTCTGTCTGTCTGTCTCGGTTTGTCTGTATGTCTGTCTCAGTTTGCCTGTCTGTCTCGGTTTGTCTGTCTGTCTCGGTTTGCCTGTCTGTCTCGGTTTGTCTGTCTGTCTCGGTTTGTCTGTCTGTCTCGGTTTGTCTGTCTGTCTCGGTTTGTCTGTCTGTCTCGGTTTGTCTGTCTGTCTCGGTTTGTCTGTCTGTCTCGGTTTGTCCGTCGGTCTCGGTCTGTCTGCCTCAATCTGTCTTGCTCGGTTTGTCTGTCTGTGTCTCGGTTTGTCTGTCTGTCTGTCTCGGTTTGTGTGTCTGTCTGTCTCGGTTTGTCTGTCTGTCTCTCTCTCTCGGTGTGTCTGTCTGTCTGTGTCTGCCTGTGTCTGTCTGTCTGTCTGTCTGTCTGTCTGTCTGTCTGTCTGTCTGTCTGTCTGTCTGTCTGTCTGTCTGTCTGTCTGTCTGTCTGTCTGTCTGTCTGTCTGTCTGTCTGTCTGTCTGTCTGTATGTCTGTCTCTGTCTGTCTGTCTCTGTCTGTCTGTCTGTCTGTCTGTCTGTCTGTCTGTCTGTCTGTCTGTCTGTCTGTCTGTCTGTCTGTCTGTCTGTCTGTCTGTCTGTCTGTCTGTCTCTGTCTCTGTCTGTCTGTCTGTCTGTCTGTCTGTCTGTCTGTCTGTCTGTCTGTCTGTCTGTCTGTCTGTCTGTCTGTCTGTCTGTCTGTCTGTCTGTCTGTCTGTCTGTCTGTCTGTCTGTCTGTCTGTCTGTCTGTCTGTCTGTCTGTCTGTATGTCTGTATGTCTGTATGTCTGTATGTCTGTATGTCTGTATGTCTGTATGTCTGTATGTCTGTATGTCTGTATGTCTGTATGTCTGTATGTCTGTATGTCTGTATGTCTGTATGTCTGTATGTCTGTATGTCTGTATGTCTGTATGTCTGTATGTCTGTATGTCTGTATGTCTGTATGTCTGTATGTCTGTATGTCTGTATGTCTGTATGTCTGTATGTCTGTATGTCTGTATGTCTGTATGTCTGTATGTCTGTATGTCTGTATGTCTGTATGTCTGTATGTCTGTATGTCTGTATGTCTGTATGTCTGTATGTCTGTATGTCTGTATGTCTGTATGTCTGTATGTCTGTATGTCTGTATGTCTGTATGTCTGTATGTCTGTATGTCTGTATGTCTGTATGTCTGTATGTCTGTATGTCTGTATGTCTGTATGTCTGTATGTCTGTATGTCTGTATGTCTGTATGTCTGTATGTCTGTATGTCTGTATGTCTGTATGTCTGTATGTCTGTATGTCTGTATGTCTGTATGTCTGTATGTCTGTATGTCTGTATGTCTGTATGTCTGTATGTCTGTATGTCTGTGTGTCTGTGTGTCTGTGTGTCTGTATGTCTGTATGTCTGTATGTCTGTATGTCTGTATGTCTGTATGTCTGTATGTCTGTATGTCTGTATGTCTGTATGTCTGTATGTCTGTATGTCTGTATGTCTGTATGTCTGTATGTCTGTATGTCTGTATGTCTGTATGTCTGTATGTCTGTATGTCTGT
>JAXIVJ010012817.1:5000-39115 GCA_036785665.1 Chirona hameri | reverse complement strand
ATATATATATATATATATATATATATATATATATATATATATATATATATATATATATATATATATATATATATATATATATATATATATATATATATATATATATATATATATATATATATATATATATATATATATATATATATATATATATATATATATATATATATATATATATATATATATATATATATATATATATATATATATATATATATATATATATATATATATATATATATATATATATATATATATATATATATATATATATATATATATATATATATATATATATATATATATATATATATATATATATATATATATATATATATATTATATATATATATATATATATATATATATATATATATATATATATATATATATATATATATATATATATATATATATATATATATATATATATATATATATATATATATATATATATATATATATATATATATATATATATATATATATATATATATATATATATATATGTATTTTTTTTGGGGGGGGAGGCGGGGGCCTTTCAACGCTTGGGAAGGGGCCCTTTCAACGTTCGGGAAGGGGCCCTTTCGAGTCGCCCCCCCCCCCCCCCCCCCAGGACGAAATACTGGCTACGTGCCTGCATAGCACAATGTGACGGCATGTTTAACTTGTGGACTGTGGTGTAATCTGAAAAGGGACAAAAAAATGCATCCACAATTACAATTTAGATACACTAGACACAACCATAATTATCAATATCTTAAAGGATATTGATAACCGCCGGTTCACCTTCAACATGGGATTTTGAACTGAAATAGCAGTTTTGTAGCCCGTGTTGAGAAATCCTTATCTGCAACTTTTCTCGGCTGAAAAGACTCTCCAGCCGAAGATATTTGACTTTTTGGCGAAGGAATGCGGCGCATATATGATATACCGTACCGTCTGAGAGTGCCAGCACTGGTCTGAGCATGCGCAGACCAATAACGCACACCATAAAATTAATAATTTACAACCTTCTGTCCTGAATTGGTGCGATGTAGGACCATTTTTAAAAAGAAAAAAAGAAACTGTATTAAAAATATAATAAAATCGTGTTCTGAAGAAAAAAATTCCGAAGGTGAACAAATCCTTTAAAGGAAATAGTTCACCTTCGGAAATTTTTCAGAACACGATTTTATTATATTTTTTAATACAGTTTCTTTTTTTCTTTTCAAAAATGGTCCTACATCGCGCCAATTCAGGACAGAAGGTCGTAAATTATTAATGTTATGGTGTGCGTTATTGGTCTGCGCATGCGCCCTGGTAGTGCTGGCACTCTCAGACGGTACGGTAAACAACCTACTATCAAGTATTCATTCAAGGGTTTCCACTTTCCATCCATCACAGCTAGTAACCTCCTACCTATTGTCTTCATAAGACTGGGAAACCAATCTGGTAGATACCTATAGATTGTACAGAAATTGAACAGAAAGCATTGGCCAGGTATTATATATATATAAACCAGTGAGTGCATCTTGTGAAAAGTTAAAGTATGGTCAAACATTAAGATAAGTCGAACCATGGTGAGAAATGTACCAATCTCTTTCACATCCTGATCCACATCACATTACAATTAGTCTTCGGTTCGGGAGGCACCTAAACTAGTTTTGTCAAAAGGCACCATCAAAGTTAAGTTCCGGGAGCCAGGATCGTTAAATTACTGTTGAATCATTCCTATCAGATATAAGTAACTTTCAGGATCACATTAAAAAAACAGCACCTAAATAAAACATCGCCCAAAGTCCTAGCCAAACCCTACCCAGATTACCACAATCTTACGAATGGCCGCCGTTTTGTTTACGTTTTGAGACTCCCGGCGCTCGGTCCAAGTGACGCCCAGTGACGTCCCTCAAGGGTCGCGGCTAGCAAATCGGGCTTCCCTATGGCCCACAACACAGGTGAAACCCCCTGCTCTAATACAAATATTTGTAACATTACGTCATTGGACTGTTGCTTATTTATGCAGTAAAACAAGTGTAAAATGTTACACTAGCAAGTGAACTGCTTAGTTTATCAGCTGATTGGCTTAGTACATTGTACGTCATCAGATAATGTGAAAATCTTGAAGGAAGGAAGGGCCTGATAAAAGTAGGTGGGCGGCTCTCTGGTCAGGGGTGTGTCATCCCAGGATTCCCCATGTATCAGCTGCCGAGCGGCTCATCATTAGCGATGACGTCACTGATGCTCTGGTCCAGTCATGGCCAGCCCCGTCGCCGCAGCTGCGCTTTCGAGCGTTTTGCGGTCTTTTGACAGGTGTTGACGAGCGGCAATTTTAAGTCGTCGCCATTAAATAAGTAAGCTCGGTAATTTTGTTGCAAGTCTATGCTTTTGATGTTTTTTCAAGCATATCTTGAACATTAAAGGAAATAGTTCACCTTCAACATTAGTTTTAAACTGAGATAGCAGTTTTGTAGCCCGTGTTGGGAAACCCCTATCTGCAAGTTTTCTTGACTGAAAAGACTCCCCAGCCGAATATATTTATTTTTTGGCGAAGGAATGCGGTGCTGGCGAAATAATGTTGTACTGGTTCTAGCCAGGCTATACCATCAGCCAATTAGCTTGCAGCTAGTGCTAGCAAGCGAACCGCAGGCCGCCGGTTGGCACATCTCCAATGCGAGTCTATCCTTACGCGACTACTTTCGAATCTGACTGGCTGAACCATTTTTTTTACATTCGCGTTACGTCAGAACTCTGACTCAGAGAGTATGCATATATTTTTGATAAAAATACAAATTTACGGCCTTCTGTCCTGAATCGGCGCGATACAAGGCCATTTTTGACAATATAAAAATACATTGTATTAAAAAAATATAATCAAATCGTGCTTGGTAGAAAATTTATAAGGTGAACTATTTCCTTTACAGGAAATAGTTTACCTTCAACATTAGTTTTAAACTGAGATGGCAGTTTTGTAGCCCGTGTTGGGAAACCCCTATCTGCAAGTTTTCTTGACTGATAAGACTCTCCAGCCGAATATATTTGAGTTTTTGGCGAAGGAATGCGGTGCTGGCGAAAGAATGTTGTACTGGTTCTAGCCCGGGCAGAGGCTATACCATCAGCCAATCAGCTTGCAGCTGTTGCTAGCAAGCGATTCGCCGGCCGCCGGTTGGCACATCTCCAATGCGAGTCTATCTTTACGCGACTACTTTCGAATCTGATTGGCTGAACCATTTTTTACATTCGCGTGACGTCAGGACTCTGACTCAGAGAGTATGCATATAGTTTTGATAAACAATAAAAATGTCCGGCCTTCTGTCCTGAATCGGCTGCGATATAAGGCCATTTTTGACAATATAAAAAGAAATTGTATTAAAAAATATAATCAAATCGTGTTGGGTAAAATGTTTCCAAGGTGAACTATTTCCTTTAAGCCAAAACAATGCCATGTATCGCTCTTCAGCCAGACCGGGGCAGAGTGTGGCCGTCTCGCCCCTTAGCTGGACCGGTGCATCGTATGCCCGTCTAACCCCTCAGCCAGACCGGGGTAGCGTATGACCACCCCCCCCCTCCCCTGAGCCGGACCGGGGTAGCATATGGCCGTCTCACCTCTCAATCGACAATTAGACCTGCAGCGTATGCAGTCTCGCCCAGGCTGGTGATTGATTCACCTTTTTTGGAAGGATTCAATCACGATTCATTTTCGAATACGAATGATTCAGTCGCCGTTTGATTCATGGATACCCATTTTGAGAAATTATTATGTCTGATTCAAAGAATCATTTTTTTTAAATCAAATCATCGTTTGACTCCCCATTGAAATGGCATTGCACAGTCTTTTTTATTCAATCAGCCTTGTTTATATGCGAGTTTTGATTCAATCATGATTAATGAATCAACAAATATCGTGGTGAATCGATTTTTATTTGATTCAAGGGATTTTGATTGAACGATTCCAATCGATTCAATCAAAGTTGAATCAATAACCAGACTCTCGCCCCTCAGCCAGACCGGGGCAGCGTATGGCCGTCTCCCCTCCCCCTCAGCCCGACCGGGGCAGCGTTTAGTCGTCTCACCACTCAGACAGACCGTGGCAGCGTATGGCCGTCTCACCCCTCAGTCAGACCGGTGCAGCGTATGGCCGTCTCGCCCGTCAGCCAGACGCAGCGTGTGACCGTCTCGCCCCTCAGCCGGACCCGGGGCAGCGTATAGCCGTCTCACCACTCAGTCAGACCGGTGCAGCGTGTGGCGGTCTCGCCAGTCGCCCCTCACACAGACCGGGGGAGCGTATGGCCGTCTCCCCCTCATCATGAGTTAAGGGATGGTTAATTATCCGCGGTAAACGTAATCTTAAATAGGATCGTACCTTAGGCGCTACTATCTGTATCCCGTTCGAAATATTCGCACCGCACCGAGCCGTGTGCGGCGACAGCCGAGTCGGACCAGAGCACCAGTGACGTCACGTTAATATTTAGAATTTGGGCGCTAAAATCCCCGGATGACTCCACCTCTCTTGTACGACCTTGCCCTGGTCATTGGACGTCGGTGGTCTCTTGTGGTTCGGTGTTTAATTGTGGTGTATTTTATGGCTAACTTTTTGGAGCCGCGTTTTCTAAATTGGATATATTGATTCTTTGTATACTTCAACAATCAAGAATCGGTGCAACGTTCAATACTTCAGCCTTTACAAATTTGGGTGGTGTAACCTGAGGAGCGCAAGGTTGAGGTAGGCCAACTCGCTGCTATTGTTTCGCACTTCGGTGCCAACTGGGTATACCGTTTTGTCGATTTATTTGTGAATTCGAATATAGATTATAATTTTGTACTATTTCATTGATTTTTTTTGGTCTATCTTTGGATTTGGTTCAGGTTATACTGACTATAAGCCCACAGCATTTTAGATGTTACACAACTTAACTATTTGGTTACTACATATCTTTCAAGACACTATTATGTATCTTTTATGTTATTTAGAATGTATCTTACCTAACAATGTTGGAACGAAAATCTTCCTGGAGATGCTTCTGTTTGTGTTCACCCGCCAGCATCCTACGCTTATGAACAATGACCTGAACAAGGTTGAGTTGGTAATCTTTGACTAAGGTACCTGTCAGTGCACTGTGTTTGTAGTAATCAAGGTCCAAGGTTACTATCACCATTGTTAGTCTTGAGTCATAGGGAAGCTTTATATCACCAGATTCTCCACTAAAACCTATCACGCTCTCACTAAACCTCCATTCCTGGCAGAGCGCAGGACTTGTATTTGAGACCAAAGGTTGGTCGTGCAGAAGCCACCACCACAATATGACCTTGCACATCAGTCACCGGCTTGCAAAATTATTTGTCTGCCTAAGATTTGCTCGTAGCCAGAATCTGGTGATGTCATAAAGCTTCACTATGACTCTAGACCAACAATGGTGAATGAGTAACCTTGAACCTTGATTACTACAAACACTGTGCACCAACAGGTACCTTAGTCAAATATTACCAACAAGACTGCCATTTTGAGTTAGTTTACTGGATAAAATAAAGATATGATGATGACATCATGGGAACAAGGAAATGCTGACACACCATTGGAGCTACAAAACTAACCTAACCTAACCTAACTCTGCCATTAACCCGCACAGCGCTGGGGGGGTAAATTTTACCCTCCCTCCCGGATTTTCTCCATAACTTAAAAACTATGACAGATATCGAAATGAAACTTTCGGTACCTTATGGTACATCAATTCTACATCTTGTGTTACATTTTTTTTTTAAATTCGTGAAAATTTTGAGGAGATAATGACGTTTTAGTGACGTCATGTCATGTCATTTTTGGTGAAAAAAACGTTAAATGTTTGAAAAATCATAGAAAATAGCATGTTGATGCAAATCGCAAATAAAAGGCGTCAAAAGAAAGCAAATAACATTGTCTTTAACATGGCTATCTCAGATGTTCACAATTTTGGGTTTTTGACCCCCAAAAATTAAAAAAAAACTGATTTTTGGGGAAGAATTTCCACAAAAGTTTTTTGTTTGAAGATTTTCAAAAAACCGGAAGATTTATTAGAGAACCGAGTATGAACGATGTTCAAACCAAATTTCAAAGCAATTTCTTTATTTTTGACTGACTTATGGCTCTCTAAGAATAAGTAACTCATGACGTCATTTTTTTAAATTGCGTTTTTTGGCTTTTACTGACCAGATACAGACAAATAAATGCCACCACTGTATTTCGAAGACAAAACTAGTCTAGAAACATGCAATGTTTATTTAGATTAATCAATTTCAAATTTTGACCTTATTGTGACCTCACCTTGACCTGAGGGCGATTATATGGTGTCAAGCTGTGCAAATGGCTGCTTCTATCAAATTATACATGTAAAATAACCCATACAACATGTGTCACATGGCTTTCGTAGACCTGTGACCTTTTGTGACCTGACCTTGACCTTGACCTTGACCTTTGCTTAAAATTTCACTTTTACTTATGCGGGAGATGCATTATACATTTGGGAGCACTTTGTGAGATAATAGTTGCAATACAAGGCTTTGGATGGAAAGTATAGCCCAAAAACCCAAATACTTACATTTTGACACTTGACCTGACCGTGACCTGACATGTGACGTTATGTTAATATTTTCGGGCATGCGTTAGATTCTTCTCACTGAGAGCTTTCGATCCCAGCCTTGCGCATCTCGCTGCGGTTATTGGTTCGGAAGATACGAGGGGGGGGTAAAATTTACCCCCCAGCGCCGCACGTTCGGATGGAGACCCCAGCGCCGCGCGGGTTAAGTCTTATCGAGTAGTAAACAGGCCTACGCTATTAAGTCTGATTGAGTAGTAAACAGGTCTACGCCATAAGTCTGATCAAGTTGGCCTACCGCTTGTAGCCATTAAGTCCGCTCGGGTTGGACTAAGATTGCTTGTAGCCAGAATCTGGTGACATCAAAGCTTCCCCATGACTCCAGACCAACAACAGTAATGGCTTGGCTTGCATTCAGCTGGTGTGTAAACAAAGTTTGGCAACAAGAGAAATGACTGAAGCAGCAAGATATTAATTATTGATGTTAGAATTAGTTATAGTGAAAAATGTCTTGGGGTTGGGAAGACATCCATAGTTACTAAATGTGATATTTGCTATTGATTGGTAGGTATATTATAGGGATTAACTAATAACTGATGGTGGGTCTGTGGTCAGTACCCCCTTGGCTTGTAAGGTTTGATGAAAGTATCAGGTTTTGCCTAACTTTAACTGGTAGCAGTAGGCTGGGGCAGAGTAAATTTGTGTGATGTTAAACAAGTAAAAATATTATACTTCATGTTACTGGTGATGTATTGGTGGTTTAGTGTGTCTTCCCATCGATAGGGTGACAATTTGAGAAGGTACCTTTTTGATGTGCCTGACATTAGGTATTTGTTTACTCTAGGTTGTTTAACTTGGGTAGGGTAAATGACTGTAAGGTAGACTTGTAAAACACCAGGCTTTTCATGTTATTGCTGTTCTTTGGTGTACCAGTATCATCTACTTCAACAGCATGACAAATCAGGTGTTGTGACTTGTGACATGTCCATCATTACAGTTCAGTTGGGCAAACTGAGGGGATCAGATAACAAAATAGATGGTCAATACATATATTGTTTATGTCCATATGAGGGCATGCTTGCAGAATGCAGACCTAACTTAAAATGCAAATATCGAAGTTACCAAGTGATGCATTCAGGTTAGAACCACAAGAGCACCAAGGAAAAACATTAAACTGTTCTCAGAACATGAAAAACAAACATGAAAAGTTTCTTTTGGCTTTCATTAATTCAGATAGTAGGTACTACAATCTAAATATTGAGTTTGCACAGCATCAAATTATGGCAGTGATCCATTTTTAGATCATGCAAACAGCTGGCTGACCAAAATTTAGATCGCCAACCAGGTGGATAATCCAAATTTAGGTTGCACAGGCAGCTAGCTAATCCAAATGGATTATATTTGCTTCCAACAAGCCAAAGTAAGATTGTGCAGGCTCCAATGACAAAAGTAATTGATACAAGTTATTCATGCACTTCATCTTGGAATACAAATATTGTGGTTTGTGCCTTTCTTCTGTGGCTATGGCATGTTTGCAAGTGAGAATGTACCAAAATTGATTAAATTTATATCAAATGTCCTTATATGAGCATCACTCCGCCCATTTCGATCTATTTATTGATCAATCTATTTTGTTTGTCTGCTCCCCTTCAGTTTGCCCAATTGAGTTTACCCTACACTAGGGTACAAGCTAGGGTAAACTGCTGTAACTCAGGACACATCCTAACATACTTTCATGCTATCAGTATGTAAACAATACTGAATACTGATGCACTAAAGCACCATGTACTATTATCATGTGTTCTGATAGCATGCAAATGGAAAAGTCTGAGGTTATGATGTGTCCAAATATTGGACTTTTACCCTACATCAACATGCAGAGTTTTTGCTCTTTCTGGGGTTGTTTCATGTGCTGATTCTAACTCTGATGTCCATTTGTCACTAGTTTACATTTTAATGGGCTGGTCACTGGTCAGATTGGATTTGTATATTTCGTTAAGTCATGTTATGCTTAATGAGGTTGGGTTGGCTTGGTTTGGTTCCAAAAATTATTTATGAGTGCTGTTCATGGTCTCTGCGGTTCGGTGGTCAACCGCAGGCTCTAAGCCCCGCCCCTTTGATCATGCGTCACCACATGCAGACGTCTTATGAACAATGAATGCCGCGATGCGCCACTTTACGTGACATTTCATCCTGCGGTCGCTGTGGCCTCTCCGTACCGACTGCCGAAACCGCAGCCGACCGCCGCCGACCGCCGCCGTGTGATGTCATACCTTTAGCTCCATCCCCACTATCCGTTATCTCCCTGCTGCTGAACCGCAGCCGCAGCCATCAACCGAACCGCATCCAACCGCAGGGTCCACGAACAGCACTGAACCGCAGCCGCAGCCATCAACCGAACCGCATCCAACCGCAGGGTCCACGAACAGCACTGAACCGCAGCCGCAGCCATCAACCGAACCGCATCCAACCGCAGGGTCCACGAACAGCACTGAACCGCAGCCGCAGCCATCAACCGAACCGCATCCAACCGCAGGGTCCACGAACAGCACTGAACCGCAGCCGCAGCCATCAACCGAACCGCATCCAACCGCAGGGTCCACGAACAGCACTGAACCGCAGCCGCAGCCATCAACCGAACCGCATCCAACCGCAGGGTCCACGAACAGCACTGAACCGCAGCCGCAGCCATCAACCGAACCGCATCCAACCGCAGGGTCCACGAACAGCACTGAACCGCAGCCGCAGCCATCAACCGAACCGCATCCAACCGCAGGGTCCACGAACAGCACTGAACCGCAGCCGCAGCCGCAGCCATCAACCGAACCGCATCCAACCGCAGGGTCCACGAACAGCACTGAACCGCAGCCGCAGCCATCAACCGAACCGCATCCAACCGCAGGGTCCACGAACAGCACTGAACCGCAGCCGCAGCCATCAACCGAACCGCATCCAACCGCAGGGTCCACGAACAGCACTGAACCGCAGCCGCAGCCATCAACCGAACCGCATCCAACCGCAGGGTCCACGAACAGCACTGAACCGCAGCCGCAGCCACCAACCGAACCGCATCCAACCGCAGGGTCCACGAACAGCACTGAACCGCAGCCGCAGCCACCAACCGAACCGCATCCAACCGCAGGGTCCACGAACAGCACTGAACCGCAGCCGCAGCCATCAACCGAACCGCATCCAACCGCAGGGTCCACGAACAGCACTGAACCGCATCCAACCGCAGGGTCCACGAACAGCACTGAATCGCATCCAACCGCAGGGTCCACGAACAGCACTGAACCGCAGCCGCAGCCATCAACTGAATCGCATCCAACCGCAGGGTCCACGAACAGCACTGAACCGCAGCCGCAGCCATCAACCGAACCGCATCCAACCGCAGGGTCCACGAACAGCACTGAACCGCAGCCGCAGCCATCAACCGAACCGCATCCAACCGCAGGGTCCACGAACAGCACTGAACCGCATCCAACCGCAGGGTCCACGAACAGCACTGAATCGCAGCCGCAGCCACCAACCGAACCGCATCCAACCGCAGGGTCCACGAACAGCACTGAACCGCAGCCGCAGCCACCAACCGAACCGCATCCAACCGCAGGGTCCACGAACAGCACTGAACTGCATCCAACCGCAGGGTTCACTAACAGTACTGAGGACTTTTCCTCTAGTGCATGGGCCAGATGTTATAGGCCTATGATTGTATGATAATGACATATTTGTGCCACACAAGGATGGGTTTGGAATCAGCATATCAGAAAACGACAAGTTCCATAATATCTGCATAGAACTGGTGGGAAAGCTTAAATGAAAATGTTCAGAAACATGCCAATTTATGACTTATGGTTTTCAAAGTATATACCTGCTAAAAGAATCATGACATTTGTCTGCTGTATCTGTATTAACCCGCGAGTTACTGGGGTATATTTCATAACGCGAGTTACTGGGGGGGCTATTTTTTTGCCCCCCCCCCCCCCCCCCTCGGATCTTCGGAACTACTAGACCGATTGTAAAAATTATAACGGCATTCGATAGCCCTGGGAAATTTATCGAGGGAGGCATAATATTGTTGACATCGGGGTCATCGATGACGTCACAGGTCAGGTCAAGTACAAAATGTTTGACCGTGTCAAAAGGTTTCGATGGATGGAATTGTCGCGCAAAATTGCGATATTAAACGCATAAGCAGTCGGTATGATTCGTGTGTCTGACACTTCTAAGTACCTTTCTAAGCTGTTTATTACCTTGCGTCAGGTCAGGGTCATCCGAGGTCACGAGGTCAAACTGCAGATTACGGTCATAGGCGTTGTAAGTTGTAACACATGTTTGTGTTTTCTTTTCGTCTAGAATGCTAAAAATTACCTTAGAACATTGTTTGTTCTATATAAATAGAGGTAAAAAGCAAAAACGGAAATGCATTTTTTATGCTGTGAGAGGTGGTCGATTTTTGTCATTTAAAGGTCATAAGTCAGTCATTTTTGAAGATATCGACTTCAAATTTGGTACACATATTCACCGAAGACGTCTCGATCACATATAGTCCGTTTTTTATAATTCTGATTTTTGTTGACAATTTTGTAAAAACAAACAAAAATGTATTTGGATTTCTCAAAATTTTGAAGAAGAAAAAACCTCAAAAATCCGAGATAGCAGTTTGATAGTCCGGTCTATTGTAAGTAATTTGATTTAAGACAATTGAGTTTATCTCCAACATTGCACCTTTGACAGCACTTTCCGCAAACCATTATTTTGCAACAAAACCCGAAGAACATGACGTCACTCTGACGTCATTGCCGGTTGACCTATCATAACCTCATATTTTTCCTTTTGCCAACATGTGTAGAATTGGTGTGAGATAAGGTACTGAAATATTGGTGACGATACTCGTGTTCGTTTAGGAGTTATTGCAAAATAACGGGAGGGGGGATAGCCCCCCCCCCCCCCCCCAGTAAGTCGCGGGTGAAGCATGTTCTAAATCATTCATTCATCATCAATACAAAATGAAATGTAAGAAGTGTCCCCCGTCATCATATTTACTACTGTCTTATAATGTCTTGCTTTGCCGGTTCACAGAGCATTTGATTAGTTCGTAGACCACTCTGTATCAAGAGTTGAGTGTAAAAAAGCTTCATTATCGAATATCTATAGCTGCATAATTGCTGTACTTGACCTCAGAGTTTTAACAAGGCAAGGCTGAACAATATGAGACAGCATAACAGGCTCCTAGAATTGCTTTGGAGCTGGGGTGCAGAGTGGAAAATTCTGACTAAAAATAAGTATAAAAAATGGAAAATTCAACCAAAAAGCATTTGTACAGGCTTTATCACCCAATTGTCTGCTCACCCAAATTAGTTATTACCTATGCCAATTAGTACCTGTCTTTCCATCCACAGACTGTCCCTATCATTACATCCATACATCAGTATCAGGTTTCCAATTATACAATACATTTTACAATAAGGAGTGGAAAATTCACATTAAAACTCGGAAAAAGAGTGGAAAAATAGTATCCATAGGGTGCCATTTTCCACCCAAATTCCCCAATGCTAGGACACTGCAGCATAAGGCAGGCAGCTTAAAAACAAATGGGTTATATGTAGGTAGGTAAGGCAAGGTAGAAGTTGCAGTAATAATTTAAGATGCCTGTTTTACAGCTGTTTTAGAGCAATTATGGTGCAAATCCTTTCAGTAAGCTAACTTAAGTCTGGTTGATCAGTAAGATAGGAGGAACGGAAGGAATCTTTCAGGAATTTGAACATCAATCAAGCAAGGTTAATGTTGTGAGATCTGCAATGCTGATAATTATATCAACATTGACAACTATTGAAATGGTAACTGTTTATTTGTCCTCTATTTGGAATGCATTGAAGGTCCTAACTCATTTATACATCATTATATAGGTGAATATTTAGCTAGTTGAAGGAAGATACACAAACTCAACGATGGCTGGCTTTCTGAGTTGTTTTTAGTTTAATTTCATTTTCCTGAGCAGTGCAACTGACCTACTCTTGCTGCTTCCCTCCATCTTTCCTCCCGCATAGGGTGGCGTGGTGTACCCACGTACTACCATGACCTCACCCCATCTCCCCCCTCCCAACAGAGGGTCACACCATGGACCCGACCACGATGGTGAAGAAGCTGCTGCTGTCCCCTGAGCGGATCGTCTGCTGTCTGGAGGCGCGGCTGGCCGGCGGCCCTGGGCAGGGACCCGGCGCCCGCCGTATCCTGGCGCTGGTGCAGCACGCCGAGGACCGACAGCGCGCCCTGCTCGTGCTGGCCCACTCGGTGGCCGGCGGCACCGAGGTGGATATTGAGACTGTGCTGCCCGTCACCAACGACCTCATCTGCGACATAGGTAGGTGGTCGGCGTGCGGTGCTGTCCGCTCCGGTCCGGTCCGGTCCGGTCCGGTCCGGTCCGGTCCGGTCCGGTCCGGTCCGGTCCGGCCCGGCCCGGTCCGGTCCGGCCCGGTGTGGTTCGGTCCGGTCCGGGACCCCGGTCCTGTCCGATCCGGTCCGGTCCGGTCCGGTCCGGTCCGGTCCGGTCCGGTCCGGTGTAGTCCGGATGGTCCAGTGCGATTCGACGCGGTGTGGTCCGGTTCAGCAAGGGCGTCGCCGTAAGGCGGTGGGGGACACCCCCCCCCCCCCCCCCACCCCCCACCCCCACCCCAGTCGTCAGGCTGGAGGGATTGCCCCCCCCCCCGTTTTGGAGACATAAGTCCATACTTTGTTCGGAAATATTGCAGGTTTCAATATCATAAAAGCATTTGGAAAAAGTAGCAGGACAATGGAAGAATGGAATGGATCAAGACGATATTTGTACTTCTATTCAGGGAAGTTGACAGGAATTTAAATGAATTTCGGTAGCAGAAATACGGTCATATTATCACGTTAAAGGGAATGTTTCACCTTTGTATTGGTTTTGAACTGAGATAGCCATTATCTTTGGCCGTTATTGAAATGTCGAAAATACTAAGATCATTTTCACCAAAACTTAACCGTTTAAGCAATTGAATATATAATTTGCAAAATCGGGTCTAGGCTGGTGCCGCCGCTGATTGGCTGACAGCCACTTTGTCAGCCAATCCCACTTTGTCAGCCAATCAGTGGCGGTCTATAGCTCAATAATGACGTCATCGTCCCAAATTTTTTAAAAAAATGTATTAAGTTCAGTGACTTCTCGAGATAAAAAATATCACCATCGTTTTCAACAGCACTTACTTCATATTTTGTACTACAGCCAGCGTATATTTGACAACTTTCAGAAGGGTGAAACATTCCCTTTAAAGGGACTATCCCACCTTAAAGAGACTGTCCCACCGTTTTGAAAGTTGTCGAATCACACTTAATTATATGTCTACATGTCAGAGGTCAGCTGAACATGTTCGTGAACTTTTTTCTGATTTTTTTTTATCTTGGAAGATATTCAACTTTTAGTTTTAAGCGGAAAGTTAGGTTGGTGACGTCATATTGTTTTTTTCATATCAGGGAAATCCTTTGTGCTGCCAAATGTATGGCACAATTTTTTGTCGACATCTATTGCGCAGAAAAAGCGAACCACCCGGTCTCTAGATTGCGAACCACCCGGGGATCGATAAATGAAAGACGAAAATATTCCAAGGCTGACCCTAAAACAAGTCGACCATCATTACCAGTTGGGTAAAGAGAGCGACGCTGTCGGTTTAGAGGCCCTATTCATATACACATGGCCTTATTTTTTACAGATGTCAAAATCAAACTCGAATATTTTTTTGGCTAGATCCTTGTGGTTGTTTTAACTGCTACCATACTTAATTTCAATGCCAAGCCATCACAATGGCTATATCAACTCAAGTATAATGTTAAGGTGGGATAGTTCCTTTAGCATTATATTTGAGTTGATATAGCCATTGTGATGGCTTGGCATTGAAATTAAGTATGGTAGCAGTTAAACCAACCAGAATGATCTAATCAAAAAGGTATTCGAGTTTGATTTTGACATCTGTAAAAATGAAGGCCCATGTGTATTTGAATAGGGCCTCTAAACCGACAGCGTCGTCTCTCTTTACCCAACTGGTAATGATAGTCGACTTGTTTTAAGGTCAGCCTTGGAATATTTTCGTCTTTCATTTCTCGACCCCCGGGTGGTTCACAATCTATAGGGTAGCACCATCAGCTGGAGTTGATGCAGCAGTTGGCCGCCAGGGACCACTAGTGAGCCAGGTTGTTATGACGTCGCAAGCAAATGGTACCAGTTAAATATTTAACGCTAAATGTGTATTTATTTATAAATCAATCAATCAGTATTTAGTGGTATCATTGGCTTGCGACGTCATAACACCCTGCTCACTAGCGGTCCCTGGCGGCCGACTGCTGCAACAACTCCAGCTGATAGTACTAGCCAATCTAGACACCGGGTGGTTCGCTGTTTTTCTGCGCAATAGATGTGGACAAAAAATTGTGTCATACATTTGGCAGCACAAAGGATTTCCCTGTTATTAAAAAAACATGACGTCACGAATCCAACTTTCCACTTAAAACTAAAAGTTGAATATCTTCCAAGATAAGCAATGTTTTCGGAGACAAAGTTCACGAACACGTTCAGCCCCTTTAAGACAGTCCCTTTAAAGGGAAGTGGCGATCTTGGTAGATTCGAGCGAATGTTATAAAATGACTAAACAGAGTACGCAGATAATGATTCTGCTATTAATTTGTCATAAATCCTGGGAACTGTGGAGATATTCATGAAATAAAATATTATACAACATGACGTCATTGTCAGATGTACGTTACAAACGCGTCACACCTCCCGATTTTATGGTGAATCGAATTAGGTAAACAGTGCCGCTGTATGTGCGCCGCCGGTTTTATAACGCACACCGTAAGATACACACAACAGGTACGCCATCTGGTAGCACTTTCTTCTATGACGTCACATGGATTCGATTTTTTGTTGTCTGTCAACGAACGGAAAATGGTTATTTTCCTCAAGTCTTTCCTGAAGAACAAATTCACTTTCAAAGTAGGAACCAGAGACACTTTTTGGAAGTTTTAAACATAAAGGAAACAGATCAATCCCGAGGTCAAATATAACGCTGCCTGACGTCACGGCTGCCCGTGGTGGGCCATCCGTCATTCTCGGAAAACGCCCTCCGCTGCATTTGTTTGGTGAGTTGATTTGCACTGCATATTTATTTGTTTGTTCTCGACAAGATTATCCCATTGCTGAGTCAGAGTAAGTTATTTTTGTTGCATGTTGTGTTATTTGTTATGCATACTAAAACAATATATGTAAGCTTCATTTGTGACCTGCTGAGTAGTGTATACAAAGGTAGTGTATTTCACATTCCAGATTCAATACCTGCTCATTCCTAATTTGTATAAAATTGAGGCATACCAGTCATACTAGTGACATATGATCACACATATTTTGCATGCGGTTTTGCAAAAGCAGACTTGACATGCTTCAGAATCAGGCATGATATGACACTAACAATGTGTGGTCATTGTTACCTTTACGCAGCCAGGCTCAGCTGAGGTGCTGGAGGAATAGCGCTGTGCCGAGCCAGGCTTGGGCGAGGGCAGCATACTCTGGATCGGATTCTCCTTTGCTATGGTAAACTGCAACAGTCACGTATCCTGCCGTAGAACAGTGTGAATTAATTTGGCACCACAGTGTTCAACGTTCAACGTTCAGACCAATGTTCAAACTGTGATTTAGTTCAGTTTTCTGCTTTTGGGATTGTTCAGTTGGCTAAAAACCTTTCGACGATTTTGCATTGTCGAGGTGTGCGCTGCCTCACTCTCCAGCGCTCGCCAGGTCAACACAATTTATGCGGCCTGTATAGTTGTAATTGTGATGCGCCATCGAGATTCGGCCGCACGAGACGAGACTAATCTGAGGTAGGTCAGCTGTCAGCCTGGCCGGAGAAGCGGGTGATGGTTGTTTGGACAACCAAATATGTCCAGCTTGCATCATTCAGTTTAATAAATATGGTCAAATTATGTGCTTGTTTACGTTGAGAGCGAACCGTCGCCTGAAAACTGAATATGCTAATATAGATGTCATCCAGGCGCCGCACGGACACAGTTCACATGGTAAGCGTCGGTTTGATTTAATAAGCATGCTCGGTCTCTAACATGTGCTGGTCGAATAAAGCTGGCTATAACACCATATCGCACACGATAAGCACAGTACTAAAATGTGAGACAACAGCCAACATCAGGTCTGGGTCGGCCAGCAGGGGGAGTAGAAGGAGGCCGTTGGGCTGTCCTTTTTGAGGTAGAAGACAGGCCTGCCGCTGCACCTGATGATGGGCCTGGTTCCGGGGAGAGTTCGGCACGCGATGGTTGAAGAAGCTGAGAAGAAGAAAAAAAACAGGAGAAATCATGAGATGATTCTCTGTAGCATACTATGATAACAACATGGGTGCACAGTGTCCCAAAATGTGTGCACATTTGTGCAACATCAGTTGAAAATGGCCAAAAATGATCTCATAAGTCCACTTGATAACCTTACAAACCAGTCTGCAAAACGTGGCAGGTTTCAACGGGATAACATTGGGCAAGGTTAGCACCAACACATACAAATTGGGGCAGCTTTTGGGAATTCGGGGCACGTCTCTGGAACACGTTACTCATCAGTCTCATTGCTGGCACTAGGTCCCAAAAAAAATTTATTGACGCGTCAATTTTTTTTGCAAAGTGGGCGGAGCTTGTCATAGGCACTGTGGCAGAAATTGAAACTCGGTTCAGCAGTAGTGTTATTTGGGGGAATTCATGTCAGAAAGGAGCAGACGCAGGCAAAGAATGAGGTTCTTTATTGCCAAAGTTGGTAAACATGATAATCACAAAGGAATACACTTGAAAGTCATCTTAGTATGAAAGACAATGAGCTCATCCCTGAAAATGTTAAAATTAAGTGTTCTAAATTTGCTAACTGGTTGGATAGGACGGGTATTCGCTGTCAGGACATTGTACCGTTACCATCACCCCTTGAGTGGTCAAAGGTGGGGAGGTCAAACAGGTGAGTTTACCAGGTGGGTTTACCTATCTGATCTGGAACACTTTACTCATCATCTGTGATACAGTATTTTATTTGGAAAGGATTGTTTCTCTTCGGCTAGGCCAACAAATACTCACCTAAAAACGTTCGCCCTCGACCCACACAAGCAGTATTTCAGCGTCATCGTTCAAAAACCAATGGAACTCACTAAATATTAAAGGGAGATGATTACCTTTTCGCACAAAAATGCAGTTAGCACCTGAAATCGATAGACGAGGCCAAAATATAATGAAAATTCATCACATTTTGCATATAAACATTCCTACTGAAAGATATTGCCAGTATTAACCCTCGCCCTACGGGGGGGGGGGGGGTTACAACCCTCGCCCTACGGGGCCTGACAGACCCCCTGATGTTTTTCTTGAATAACTTTTGACACATGGGGTGCACCTTGCTGATTTTTTTTTGGTAGCTGAGTTTACAACAATTATACGTAGGCTGTAAAAATTTAATTGAAATTGGTCAAGAAGTGTGGGAGATAATAATGTTTTGATGACGTCATGTTGTTAAAAAAAAGAGAAATATTGGACAAATCGTAGAAAACAGAGTTTTAAAGCAAATTGCAAACGCAATTCACCAAAGATGCAAAATGGCAATCTCTTTAAAATGGCAATCATTGATTTTCAAAATTTTGGGTTTTGACCCCTAAAATTAAAAAAAAAACTTCTTTTTTTTAAATCCCCACAAAATCAAAATTTTCGAAGATATTAGAAAAACCGGAATATATGTGAGAGAACTGAGTATGGGCAATACCCATACCAAAAAAAATCTTCATTTTTGACTGAGTGATGGCTTCCTAAGTGTAAGAAACTGATGACGTAATTTTTTAATAACTTTTTTGCCATTTTTGGACAAGATACGAACAAATAATTACTTTTTTTGTATTTCTGAGCCAAAACTGGTCTGGGAACATGCCTTTTTATTTACATTTATCAATTTCTAATTTTGAGGTTTTCTGAAGAGCAAAATCGCTGTTCTGGATGTGGTAAATCCGAGGTCATTCACTGACAGGCCCCCTGATGTTTTTCTTGAATAACTTTTGACACATGGGGTGCACCTTGCTGATTTTTTTTTGGTAGCTGAGTTTACAACAATTATACGTAGGCTGTAAAAATTTAATTGAAATTGGTCAAGAAGTTTGGGAGATAATAATGTTTTGATGACGTCATGTTGTTAAAAAAAAGAGAAATATTGGAAAAATCGTAGAAAACAGAGTTTTAAAGCAAATTGCAAACGCAATTCACCAAAGATGCAAAATGGCAATCTCTTTAAAATGGCAATCATTGATTTTCAAAATTTTGGGTTTTTGACCCCTAATTTTTTTTTTTTAAATCCCCACAAAATCAAAATTTTCGAAGATATTAGAAAAACCGGAATATATGTGAGAGAACTGAGTATGGGCAATACCCATACCAAAAAAAATCTTCATTTTTGACTGAGTGATGGCTTCCTAAGTGTAAGAAACTGATGTCATTTTTTTATAACTTTTTTTGCCATTTTTGGACAAGATACGAACAAATAATTACTTTTTTGTATTTCTGAGCCAAAACTGGTCTGGGAACATGCCTTTTTATTTACATTTATCAATTTCTAATTTTGAGGTTTTCTGAAGAGCAAAATCGCTGTTCTGGACGTGGTAAATCCGAGGTCATTCACTTGACCTGGAAGGTCACCCGTTGATCTGAAACCTAAAAATCGCATACTGTTAGATTCCTCTCATGACAGGCAACATGCTGGTTCTTACCGCATTGCTCTAAGTTGCTTGGTTTGGAAGTTAACAGGGGGGGGGGCTGTCAGCCCCCCCACGTAGGGCGAAGGTGAAAAAAGCTCCCGTAGGGCGAGGGCTAACCTTCCTACGCATTGTTATTTATCATGAAGGTATGCAATATGTTTCATGCACTCTATCTTTTGCGAATATGTGCCAACAAATTATGAACAATCGACAATCATTTGAAAAAAGTGCATTGACATCGGCAGTTTAGCTTGGCACCGGACGACCGGTGCCAAGCTAAACTACGGCGACCTATTTAGTGTCGGCGATTTGTTTTCAAGTGCCCATTCAACGACGTTGAACAGATTGATGCAAAAGCGCCAGATGTTGCGCTTTCCAATAGTGGATGGAAAATACCGATCATTAATTTTCCCAAACTTCCAACTTTGAATTAGGGAATAATTTTATTTAATTCTTAAAGTTAGATACATGTTAATAACATGACGGTGGCCAAATACATTGTTGCTAACAAAATCAAAAGGTTTTTTTTTTAACAAAATCAAATCTCCCTTTAAATGATTAATTCGTATACGGATTACGGCCTTGTCAATACAATGTCCACAAACGCACAAGGAATTCGCCGCCGCCATTATCTACCGTGGCAAATAATACATAAATTATAACCGTGTTCAATAACACCAGCCGTGCTGTGTACAGTGAGCTTGACGAATCACCGTTGACCCCGCTAGAGCCAGCTCATCGCTGATAGGTCAAACTTACTGTACACACCGTGCGAACGCTAGTCTGAACACCACTATTCTCATGCGGGGCAAAACTGCGGTGGCAGCCGGCAGTCGCCAAGGCCCCAAGTTTGGCGAAATAGAGCCAAGATTGGTTGGCTTTAACCCGCGCACTGCGGGGGGGGGGGTGATTTCCGCCCCCCCCCCCCCCTCAGGTTTTTCAAAGATAGCGAAAAAACGGCGGCGCGCGGCGCCGCCGGGTTTTGGCCCACCTGTTAGGACATCAATTGCGTACACTTTGCAAACAAAAAATATTCGGGTCATCTCAGGTCAGGTCACCAGACCAGGTCAAGTGACCCCACCTTCAAAAATGTTTGCAGTTGTGCCAAAGCCAGAGTTTTTCACCCATCAGTTTGAAATTTGCAGGATGTCATGAGGGCATAAGTACTTACAATTCGTTTATCTCGGAATTTTGATATCGGTGATTTAAGGTCAGGTCAATTTCTTAACCTCCCCATAATAAGTCGATGGGGAAATATACAAATGCTTCCTATTTCAAGGATATGCATGATATTAGTCCAATTACTTCTGGATCATGTTATTATAGGATATTCTGGATCATCCAAGTGTAATTTGTGTTCAGTGACCCCTATTGGGTCATTTGAGGTCATGCGAGGTCACCGTCACTTTTTGGTCAATAACTCCCGACATAATGAAGATATAGAAGTAAAACAAACATCAATGTGTTTGTCTCGTCGAGATACGTCTTCCCATATGCAACATGCCCTACTTGGTACTCAGGTCAAGGTCAAGTGGACCTCAGGTCCACTTGACCTTGACCTGAGGTCAAATTGTTAAGTTTACTTAACAAGGTCACCATGCATATCATTCGAAGCGCCTTGTCAAGATAAACACAATGGCGTAAACAGTTTTCTGTTATCTTTATTAAGTAAAAAGTGAATAGCAAAAAACGATTTAGCAAAAAAACAACATTTGTTTTCTTTTTTACCTCTGGAGCCTCAAATATTGACCTGAGATCAAATCTGAGGACACTTAAGCGGTTGCAAATTTCACTGGCTGGCGTTTGCTTTTTTCCGTTTGTTTCTAACTAGCATCGTTTCTGAGATATATGGGAATTTCTGGAGCGATGTCCTAAAACAGGAAAAAACTGGACAATTTGACCTTTGATGACCTCTGGTGACCTCAATTTTGACCTGACCTAAAATAACACTGAATACTTTCGATATATCATGTATCAAGCTATCAAATGCCCTTTTTCGCTTCTCGCTACGTAGCGTAGTTTTCGAAATCTCAGGGGGGGGGGCGGAAATCACCCCCCCCCCCCCCTGCAGTTCGTGTTCGGCGCAAAGCCTGCAGTGCGCGGGTTAACAGAAAAAAATTTGGGCTATAATGCTGTGACGTCACCAGTCAATCTGGTATAAACCTACCATCTGGTATAAACCTTGGCGGTTCGTTCAAAAATCTGCTCTAGAGCCGTTGAGGTAGAGTTTTGAGGAAAAAAAACGACCATTGGATCATATGATTTATATATCCAAACTACAATTCTGCTATCTCAGTTCAAAACCCCATGTTAAGGTCGACGCTTCCCTTTAATGCGCCCTATTTGTTGTTTAGGCAAGCTTTGTGCGTGCTGAAAGGAAACACCGGCGGATAGTTTTAAGACATGAATGTTTTTGTGTGCAAGTTTTCAGTCACTTCGACCGAATAGCAAAGAAATAAGCTTCTGAAAACCATGGCTACGGTCGGGCCGCTCATCCAAAACCATGGCTACGGTCCGTAGATCCGTAGCTCGGTCCGGTCCGTAGCTCATCCGTAGACCCCTCCCCCCCTAGTTGACGGAAGAGCTCGCTCCGCTCGGTAATCAAACTGTTCATTATGCTGGCAGCCGGGTCCTGACCTTGGACATATATCCATTCAAAAGCTTCAGACTAAATTTATAAAATAAAATATGCAAGCCATTTCGTTCAAGTTCTGTCCAAATGCGTTCAAAGCTTGCAAACCGGGTAGTTTTAAGATAACTACTTCATACATTACTCCAAGTACATGAGCTACTTCACCGTATCCGTTTCGGCCAGCCGTCCTCAAACGAATACCCCGCACAACGAGCCGGCGGCAGTCACCGGTTCCGGGACGATCCGTCCTCCTGGTACAGTTACGGGCATCCCCGGTCGGCCAGCATGCAGAACAGTGAGATGCGCGGAGCTTATGAAGAAGATAGAACAAAAAACATGCCAGTGACGTTGCCTTGTATCGTACCACCGGCCTTCTAAATATCTATCAAACCCGTGACCCTCACCCCATGACCACCGAGCCAGTGTCTCCCGAAAGCAAAAAGTCAGCTCAGTGGCAGCCGGGTGGCGCATACAAGTTCTGATATTCACGGCATATTAAGAACCAGTAAGGCGCAGTAGTCGGCGATGAACGAGCGAGCGCGAAGGAAATGTATGGCAAATTTCAACTCGATAGGGCAAGTAGTTTCTGAGATACAACAAAAAAAAATAGGTGCGCACGTGCAGAGGCACCCCATCCCTGACTTGTGGGAAATTGGCGGCTGGAGGTCCCTAACCATACACCAAATTTGTACACAATCGGCTCAGCCGTTCCTGATATATATAATAGGGGTGTGCACCTGCGCACGTGCAGAGGCACCCCACACATGACTTGTGGGAAGGCGGCGGCGGAGGGTCCCTAACCACACACCAAATTTGAACACAATCGGCCCAGCCGTTGCGGAGTTTTTGCGAGAAAACACTTTTCAACACCCCTCACGCGGCACGCGCCACGTGCAGTGGTAGTGACCGACATGAGGCGGCACCGGTCTCAAACAGGGTTGGTTGGATGCCCCATCCAACCAACTACTCAGCAAAGAAACCCGCTTGTCAATCAGACGTGCGGTTGCAGAGATATTAGCTTCTCAAAAGCGTCGCCACGGGTCTTGCCGGGCCGCTCATATTCAGATTTGTCCCATATACCACGGAAGGACGAGCGAGCGCTTCGCGCTCGCTCGTAATAATTCTAATTGCAGTCTATTGTGATCATGGATCGACGCAAAATTTTCCTACGATAGTGCGACCCAACATCCCCACTAACATGCCAAATTTCGCGGTTTTGACTGCAAGGTGCGCGGGGTTATTAAGCAATCGGATGGCATCCGAACGGACAGACGGACAGGTGGCTGCCACTTCTTATAGTTAGTATAAACTATTTATATGTAACACGAATAACCAGGATATGTATCCCCAACAGCGATGAGAGAATCGCCTGACAGTGTCTATCGAATATAGAGTCGTTTTAACAATCTACCATGCAGATTTCCGAAGAAGTTATTGTGTTTTCATCTATCACCTGTTATAGTTTTAAATATAAACCAATATTGCTGGTAGATATAACTAAAAATTGCATTCATAAGTACAAATTATAAGGTAAAAACTGATTTTTTTTTCTCACATTATCGCGAACCGTACTGATGGTTCATTCGGCACTTCGCCCCCCCCCCTCCCTACACACACTCAAAAATCCGTGGCGACGCGCCTGCGGTTCAGTTCAGTCCGGTCCGGTCCGGTCCGGTCCGGTCCGGTCCGGTCCGGTCCGGTCCGACGCGGTGTGGTCCAGTTCAGTGCGGTCCGATCCGGATCGGTGTGGTCCAGTTTAGTGCGATCCGGTCCGGCGCGGTGTGGTCCAGTTCAGTGCGGTCCGGTCCGGCGCGGTGTGGTCCAGTTCAGTGCGGTCCGGTCCGGCGCGGTGTGGTCCATTTCATTGCGGCCCGGTCCGGTGCCGTCCTGCCCGGTCCAGTGTTGGGTTTTTCGCTTCATGACCTGGTCCCAGAGAGTTCGCGATAATCCATAGGTGGATATTCTTATTAGGAAAATGTATATTTTCATTTTTTTAATGAATATTTTACTTGGAAAGCAAAAATGTGATTTGTAAAAGATATTATATCCTTGTGAGGAACATAGAGTTGTATTTTAACTACAATGTTAACCACAATATTTTAACTACAATTCAGAAAAAATAAAAGAGTACAATTATTTGGACCCAAAAAGTCCAGAAAATAAAAAAATCCAAGGCTGGTCCGGTCTGGTCCGGCGAGGTGTGGTCTAGTTCAATACGGTCCGGTCCCCAGTCCGGTGTAGTCCGGGTGGTCCGGTGCGGACCGGCGCGGTCCGGGTGGTCCAGTGCGGTCCAGCGCGGTCCGGTCTGGTCCGGGTGGTCCGGTCCGGCGCGGTGTGGTCCAGTTCAGTGCGGTCCGGTCCGGCTCGCTTCGGTGGTCGACAGATGGACGGCGGCTGGGACATTCCACGACAAATCGGCACAAGGGTAACAACATGCATCTCAGACTTTGATGAAACTTCGTTCAGGGGGTAATTGGGGGCCCAGAACACGCCTGTGCAATGTTCAGCTCACTCCGACCAACGGCTATGGAGATTAGCCTGCGGCATTTTCACCAGGTCAGACGATTTTTTTAGACCAATTTGGGTTGTTTAAATTGAACAAACCTATATAACATTCGACTCCGCTTGAGCTGAAGAACATTTTGGTTATTTTTATGTATTTTTTTTCGTGCAACTTGAGGTTGTTATTTTACTTGACCTTGGGTGACCTTGTGACCTTGACCAAAGTGCAATATTTTATGTTTTGCTTTTTTTAAATTGACCTCAGAGTGTCTGTCATCTGGTAGTGTGCAAACAAAAATGACTGATAGGTGTTGTCTATAAATGCCATTATTTTCCGTCCAAGCAATAGCCCTCACCCTGGTGGGTGAGTCATTTTGACCCTCCTCTTAGGTTTTTCGCGAATAGCGAGAAAACGGCAGCGTGCAGCGCCGACAAATATGGCGCAGCTTTGGGCATCAATTACCCACATTTTGTGAAAGTTTTAACTTCAGGTCATCACAGGTCAGGTCGCCAGGTCATGTCAAGTGACCATACCTCTAAAAAATGTTTGTGGTCGTGCCAAAGCCACAGTGTTTGTCCGAGAGCTTTGAAAGTTTTCCATAAGGTCACAAGTACCTACAATTCATTGATCTCGGATTTGTTTGTATCAGTGACCTAAGGTCAGGTCAATTTCGTGTCCTCCCCAGTATAAGTCAATGGGAAAGCTGAGCCAAATCCCGGTGTGCCTCTGAAACAACTTCGTCCTGGTGGGGGGGGGGGGGCAAAATGCCCCCCCCCCCTCTAACTCGAAATCTAAAAGTGCTATAAAGACGCGAAAAAAGTTTGAAAGCTCTTGGCAAGGCCATTCGAGGTTACTTCGGGTATGATTTGGCTCAGCTCAATATTGAGGTCACCAGAGGTCATCAAAGGTCAAATTTTCCCAGTAAAGGACTTTGCTCCAGAAACCCCAAATATCTCGGGAACTATGATGGCTGGAAACAAACAGAACAAAGCAACCGAAAGCTTATGAACAATTACATCGTCGTAGGTGTCCACAAGTTAAAGCTCAGGTCAATAGTTTAGGCCCCAGAGGCCACCAAAGGTCACGAGGGCATGTTTTCCCCATACAGGTTTGAATAATATTGTGTTATTGGTTAGACATATAGCGGTAATTTTATCACCAACGTTTTTGCCTTCCCAATGCGCTTCGAAACATATTAATGGTGCCCTGGTTAGGTCAACTTAAAAAAATCTGACCTCAGGTCAAGGTCATTTGGTGACCCAGGTAGGTCATGTTGCACATGGGGCGACTCGACGCGACAAACACCGTGGTGTCATTTGCACGTCTATATATGTATTATATCAATAGTTATTGAAGGGCGTCAAGTGACCATAAGTAGTCGATGCGCCAAAAAAAAACAATCATCATCATCAATAGTTATTGGCAAAAAGTGCTGGTAACCCGATATGACATCAGCTGACCTTGCAGAGGTCACAGAGCAAAAATTGCACCTGGGTCATCAATAATTAGCTAAAATAACATGATTCTGGAATAGTTGGCCTGATCGAAAGCATATCCTCTGAATAGGAAGCATTTGCATATTTCCCATTGACTTTTAATGGGGAGGTCACGAAATTGACCTGACCTTAGGTCACTGATACAACAAAATCAGAGATAAATGAATTGTAAGTACTTGTGACCTTATGAAATCATGCAAGTTTCAAAGCTCTCGGACAAACACTGTGGCTTTGACACGACCACAAACATTTTTTTTTGTAGTAAAGGTCACTTGACGTGACCTGGTGACCTGACCTGTGATGACCTGAAGTTAAAACTTTCACAACATGTGGGTAATTTATGCCCCAAGCTGTGTCATATTTGGGGGCGCTGCACGCTTCCGTTTTCTCGCTATTCGCGAAAAACCTAAGAGGGGGGTCAAAATGACCCCCCCCCCCCCACCAGGGCGTGGGCTATTGCTTGGACGGAAATAATAGTATTTATAGAAAACACATCCGCCATTTTTGGTACACTCTTTCTCTTTCGGAAAGTATGATGAGCATGATGAGCATGACATCCTGAGGTCAATTTTAAAAAGGGGAAAAATAGTGAAAAAATACCCTTTGTCAAGGTCACGCAAGGTCACCCAATGTCAAGTAAAATAACAATATCAGGTTTCACGAGATAAAAAAATACATATACATTACCAAAATGTTCTTCAGCTCAAGCGAATTCGAATCATATATAGGTTTGTTAAATTTAACAACAATGAGTTTGTCTGACCTGGTGAAAATGCCGCAGGCTATATCTCCATAGCCGTTGGTCGGGTGAGCTGAAAATTGCACAGGCGTGGACCCCCAATTACACCCTGAACAAAGTTTCATCAAAATATGAGATGTAGGGTGTTAATTTGCCTCTTTGGTGTGTCGATTTGTCGTGGAATGCCCGGGCGTCTCGGATGGAGGCGTCGCGTCGGTCCGGTTCCGTCCAGTGCCAGTGGGTGACGTCTCCGTTAGACGAGGGGACGGTGACCACTCATGTATGCTCTAGACAGGCTCTTTATTAACGGGTCATTGGCGGGTTTCACTGGTGTCGGTCAATATTCATCTTACATCAAACAAAACGTTTACAAAGTGATTGTGCTTTTCGCTTCTGCTCGGATAAGGCACTCGCAGATTACCTATACTTCATGTAAGGGTGGTCCCAGACTCCCAAAGAAACTCGACAAATTAAAGAGCAGATGTTCTATATTTGGATTCACTTCATGATTACTTTGTCTTACTGCACAAAACAATCATGTCAAATATTGCACAGACTGCAGATGATCGTTTTCTAGTGGACAAGATCATCGCCAAACCTTTATCGTGAACTGATAGGGAATATGGGAAAATTATCCTTCCTACGTCATTTTCCATTCGCGATTCCTCTTTCTAAGACATAGGGCATAAGAGTGTGTATTTAAGTCAATGAAACTATTAGTGCTCAACTGATCATTGCTGCTGTTAATGTTCTTTGCACGTTCATCAGATATTTCCGTTTCATGAGCATACTGTTATCATTGGAACTGTCTGCTATTTGTTTGCAAACACAGCCGTATCCGCCCGCCCCCACCCAGCCATGCATTTGCCTACTGTGAATGCCTACTACTCATTCCATTACTAATGCGTTCTGTGTTACCCTCCACGCTGTCTGTGCTAATTATGGAAATGTGCACCGGTGAAGGAGTCTGGGGTATTTCCCGCCGACCGCGGTTACGCGGACCGCGGCAGGTGCTGACTAATAATGACCGGGTGCACGGGGCGTGATGGGGATGGCACGCTCCGTGACCCGATTCATCAGCCGGAACGCTGTCCGGCGGCTCTGACCCTTCTCTGAACTGATGGGACCCCTCGGACCCTGACGTAACACTGCTTACCAGTGTCTCTGATCTGTACTGTACCGCTCCTTGAACCCCCCGCTCCCGCCGGCTCCCCGAACACCCCACCCCTCGAGCAGCTCTTCGGACCCCCTGCTGTATTGCACTCAGTCCGTGTGATCCCTGCTGTGACCCCGTCGCCCCCCCCCCCCGCCCGCCGCCCCGTCTGACCACCGTGCCGTCTGATGATACCATTGCCCTCTGATCCGTCTGACCCCTGCTGCCCCCCGCCCCGCCCCGCCGCCTCGCCCCGAGACTGACCCCCGCCATTACTGCTGAGTCGTCACGGGTTAATGGTGAGACAGCGCCCCGGGCGATTGCAGCGCCGGTAATGTGCCGATCATGTCCTGCCGGCCGGTGTTTTGCTCGCCCACGCACCACCGACAGCTGTGTGGTGTCACACAGGCACAGTCGTGACGCACAGGCGATGGTCGCTCACGGTGCCGCTTCCGCCGTAATTATCGTTTGTGTATGTCCAAAAACATTGTGTAGCGCATGTAGGTGAGGTATGCCTCATATCCTACCTTCTTTGTTAGTCGAATATTCATATATTGATGCTTCCTCGTCTCGCCGATTTTGTTTGGCCTTCACCAGTACCTGTCAGTTGATATGACTGAACACCAATTATATTCAGTTGGTCATGCTGAAATCGCCATTTGCTACGGAATCGGCAGTACTTACAGCTCTACTTCTATTCCGTTAATGTATATACCATGCACTCAATGTTATACACTGCTTCACTCAATAAGAACATTTGTCTATGCGCTCAGTATAATGTTTTTTTTCTTACCTTTGTATTTAGGTTCATATAAAAAAAAAATGTTTGCTACACCCGATAGCTTGTTTTGTATTTCTACATTTTTAGAATTGGCCACGCCCCTCCCGCTTTTCCAGTGGCATTGTCGCCCGGGGGTGTTCAAACCATTGTATGGCACCTCTGCCACGCATTTCGCTCCTGCCTCCATTTGAT
The DNA here is from genome assembly GCA_036785665.1 of Chirona hameri. Lineage (NCBI taxonomy): Eukaryota > Metazoa > Arthropoda > Thecostraca > Balanomorpha > Balanidae > Chirona > Chirona hameri. The sequence goes on along the minus strand of JAXIVJ010012817.1, from coordinate 10,289 downwards.
TCCGATACCCTCAGATTTCCGAAAGGTGAACTATCTCCTATCCTTCTACACGCGGTTTCGTTATCACCGACGGCACCGCAGGCCGCACCGCGTGGCGGTTCCCGGCACTGACGGTGGGGCGCGGCGTTTTTTCAGACACCAACGGCCTGGACGAGTCGGACGCGTACCTCTACGTCCGTCTGACATCGACAGGAGGTCAGCCGTTGACGTTCGCCTTCCTGCAGGGCGACATCACCAACTCGTTCGTCGAACAGATCATGATGTCCATCGAAGGTGGGTGCCGAGAGCAGGCCGTTCTCACAGATATTCCTCTATATATAATTATCGCGTAGGTGTGTATGTATATAAGTATACCTACCGTATACTCCCTGCATCTGGCTGCCGCTCTGGTGAGCCGCTGGCTGTCAGTGTGGCTGTCGGCTCGCCCGGCTGCCACAATAGTCCACAGCTCGACGGAGCCTGGCTGAGGCCACAGCAGGTCAGCAGGGCCAGTGCCTGCCGTGTGTGCGGCCCACCTCACCCGGCCCCGCTCGTGTGTCTCCGCACGCCGCCGCCGCCCGCCGCCCGCCGTCGCTGCTTCACCTGGGGTCGATACTCTGGTCAGGTGGACCGGCAGGCCGGGCGGGCCCACGCCCCCGGGACCGTCCGGCTCCCTGCTCATGAAAGCTGTGTCCAGCTCTCCACTGACGAGCGCAGGGTCAGGAACGGGCACCGACCCCGGCCGTACGGTGGTGCTGAGCAAATCACGCACGTCACGTCACCATATAGGCTACTTAACTTAGGAGCTCTGCTTCTCTTATATTTTATATAGGTATACTGTGCTTTTTAGAAGATAAACTATGAATGCAAGAAATAAACTATGAATGCGGCTTTCTAAGTTAGGTCATTTTTATTCTCATCCCAGCTCCAAATTTACCTGATCTGTGTGACGTACTTTGTTACGAATTTTCTGTCTATGCCTCAAGAATTCTGAATTTGTGGTGCCTCTGGTGATATTTCTGTGAGAACTTCGCCATATCGAATTCATTGAACGGATGCTATTTCTGCGGACTTTCAAGCCACGTTGGCTGATCGCTAACGAGGGTCATAAATCGCTAAAGCGATCGATGGCAGCGTCCCCGTGTAGCCCGCCAGGTGCTGAGATACGCGGTGGTTGTCTGACAGGTGCGAGATAGGGACGAAAACTGGGTGTTCCCAGATTTCGGTTCAGAAACTCGTTTATTTACCATCAAAGGGGTACCGTTCGTCCTCAAGTAAGACAGGTTTAACAACAGAAAACTAATAAACTGTTTCGTTTTACTTCGTGTCCTTTAACAGGCCAACTTAACTCCAAATTGAATTGGTTTCTTGTAACCAACTTACAGCTCCCTGTCCGCACTGAACAGCACCAATCGGCTAGTAGTCTGGACTCGGAGGGCCGCATAGATCGTAACGGGCCTTGGCACCACGTTGTGCGGTATCTCGTGCGTCTGCAATTGTGGATTATTTCACCACGTCACCTTGTATTTGCACTATCGTCACGGCCTCTACCCACTTCTGACCACTCGAATGACCCGCGCTACTTAACTTTCACTCGTGTTAGCGTCAACGTTGACGTTGAAACCACCGACTTAGATATTCTAGAGTCTCATCGACTCATTAAAGATTAGGCTGCCTCTGAAATATGTCCTGAAATTGATTGGCCGTTGGTCATTTGGTCGTATTCCCCCCCGCACGCTGGCGGAACCAATGTGGACGAACCGAGACCCCGCCTCAAGGCATCCTTGCGTGTTGGCTGATCACGTGACCCAGCCGGGCGAGCCGACCTCAGCCACGATGGGGGGGGGGGGGGTCAGAGGTCAGTTTCCGAGAGTTACCGTCAGCGCGCGGAGCCAGTGTCCACCATGGTAAAGGAACACCCTTTGTCGACGCGCAACCGCGCGGTTGGCATGGTTCGCGGCGGTATGACCCAGGTTGATGTTGCTAAGAAACTCGGGGTGTCTGTCAGCATCATGCAAATCTGGATAGCTCGAGACCGCAAGGGAGAATCGCTCGAAAACCGCACCGGTCGCGGTAGGAAGACTGTGCTGACTCGAGTGGCCAAAGCCGCCCAGAAAGGACACCAGTCAACGAGGAAATTGGCTAAAAGACTGACGGCGAAGGGTCGACCGGTGTCCAAGACGACCGTCCATAACTACCTGACCAAGTGCCTGCACCTCAAGCCGTTCAAGCCGCGCCACCAGCCGAAGCTGACAGAAGCCCAGCAGCTCAAGCGGCTGGCATTCGCCCGGGAGCGCAATAATTGGACTATCCAAGACTGGCGGCGCGTCCTGTTCAGCGATCAGTCTCCCTTCGAGCTACTGCACCCGCCGAACCGCCAGAACGACCGCGTCTGGGAGCACAGCGGCTCTGAAGTGCACGCCACCGAGACGGTGAAGCACCCGCTGAAAATCATGGTCTGGACCATGATGAGCTACCAGGGGCTCTCAGAGCTGCACCTCGTCCCCCGCGGCCAGACCGTAACGGGGGAGTACTATGCGGAGGAGGTGCTCAAGCAGACGGTGACGTCAGCGATGCAGCGGAAGAAGCAGAAAGGGTCACCAACCACGGTCAAACTTCTGCCTCTGGGCATCTCTGGGCCATCGTGCAGGGCGAGCTGGACAAGATGGAGCCGGCCACCGCCGAGAGCAGGCGCTGCACAGTGGGCGAGAACGGTCTTTTAGCGCGACAGACACGGCTTTCTGCTTCAATTTACGGCATCAGTTTGAACATGTAGCATATCAATCGATAGCTGATGAATCAGGGAGCTAAACAAATATGCACTTTCTTTTATGTGGGTTTAACCCGGCATTGACCGCGGTAGTCTCAGCCGAACGCCATTGACCGGGGGGGGAGGGGGAGGAGGGGAGGAGGGGAGAGGGGAGAGGGGAGAGGGGAGAGGGTGAGAGGGGAGGGGGGGAGGGGGGAGGGAGGGGGGGAGGAGGGAGGAGGGAGGAGGGAGGAGGGAAGGGGGGGAGGGGAGGGGAACGGTCTTTTAGCGCGACAGACACGGCTTTCTGCTTCAATTTACGGCATCAGTTTGAACATGTAGCATATCAATCGATAGCTGATGAATCAGGGAGCTAAACAAATATGCACTTTCTTTTATGTGGGTTTAACCCGGCATTGACCGCGGTAGTCTCAGCCGAACGCCATTGACCGGGGGGGGAGGGGAGAGGAGGGGAGAGGGGAGAGGGGAGAGGGGAGAGAGGGGAGGGGGGGGAGGGGGGGGAGGGGAGGGGAGGGGAGGGGAGGGGGGAGATAATATTGCCCCCTCATTATCTCCAGAACTCAATGATCGCAGCGAAACGCGCAAGGCGGCATTCGAAATCTCTCAATTCTACAGCACACTCGAAATTGTGGAATTGAGGTCAACATATTAGGTCTAAATCGGGTCAAAGGTCAAAAATCGAGGCATTTGAGTTTATGGTCCATACTTTCCATTCAAAGCCTTTGATTGCGACCATGATCACCCAAAGTGCTCCCAAGGTATAATACGCATCCCGCATGAGCTAAAGTGAGATGCTTGGCAAGGGTCAAGGTCAGGTCACAAAAGTGTCACTATGCGCAGAAGATCTACGAAAGTCATGCGACGCATGTTTTTATGGGCTATTTTACACGTAGAGTTTGATAGTGATAGTTACTTTTACCATCTGACCTCCACCTCATTTAAGTGAAGTTAGTGTCAAGCTCAGCCTCAGGTCAAGTGTCAGGTCACATAAGGTAAAAAATTTGAAATTGATAAATATAAATAAAAAAGGCATGTTTCTAGACCGGTATTGTCTCAAATACAGTGCTGGCATTTATTTGTATGTATCTGGTCAATAAAAGCAACAAAAACACGCAATTTCAAAATATGACGTCATGAGTTACTCATACTTTGGGAGCCATAGCATGTGGGTCAAAAACAAAGATATTGCTTCAAAATTTGGTTTAGGTGTTGGCCATGTGTGGTTCTGCAACATATATTCAGTTTTTGGAAAGTGTTTTGGAAATTTTGATTTTGAGGGGCATGAAAAAAAACGTTTTTTTTGTTGGGGGGTAAAAAAAAACAAGTTTAAAAAAATACGAGGTAGTCATTTTGTAGCACTTGTCATTTGCTATCTTCAGACTTTTTATTTCATTTTTTTGCTATGACCTATGTACGTCCGGTTAACTAGGGACAGTTAGTGATTTACTCTATAAAATAAGCTCGAAAAAAAAACCGCAAATATACGGCAAGGTTTCTTTTGTTTAGACACAAAGGCATAAAACCCTAACGAGGCAGAACATTTTTCATCAAAGCGGAGAACCGCGGAAGGAAAATTGTAGGATTAACTTAATTCTTATTCTGTTGGCCAGCTATGTCAAGTAATATACCTCACTTAATGTTAGAATATACAAATGTTCATTCACATGAAAAGGTCATATTACTTTAGGTATTTCGTGCTGCTGATGATTTTGTACTTTCCAGAAAAAATACCACAAAGCCTCTACGAAACGTTCTTTGCCTCCCAAATGAGCATATATCCATGCGATGAGAATGCGGCGCGCCATAGCAATATCGGCGGCTTAAAATAGTGTATGCTTAAAGGCATGGTGCACAAAAATAAACAAATTAATTGGCGAATCGGATGCTATACTTTCATGCTATGGGCACTATTGCTTGACAATGAGCCTTATAAAATCGTCATTTTCGAAATTTTATTTTGTCGCCCCATGTCCCGCTACGCAGGCCGTTCTCTCCCACTGTGCGCTGGGTCAGCACCCGGCAGAAAGGCTTGGCGTCGCATACAGCGCCGAGACGCTGGACTATCTGATGTGCGGGATGCCCTGAGCGCATGAGGGAGTAGTGTCCGACTGGGAAGAGGATGCATCGGTAAATGTATACCATGAACCAAGCGGTGTTTGTGTCATTGTTAAATGAATGTGAGGAAAGGACAATTAATTCGGGACGCCCCTGTAGAGTTGTCAAAGTCGGTAGCACGGAGCTAGCGTTGGGGGCTGGGAATTCAGGCCGGGCCTGTAATGCCAGGCTATGGTGGGCTCACGCCGCGTTTGGCCGTGACTATGCGTGCATTATACATAACGATGCGGTGCGTGCGTCTTGTTTGGTTCTGCCCAATTTAGGCTATACACTCAGTGATTATGGTGTACGCGACCCTGCCGTGTCCAGTGGCGCTATACGTGGTTTCTATTGTTTTGTTACATAGTGTAATGTTTTGGATATTTTGCGATTCTACGCAAGTACTTTGCGCAGAAAGCAGGCAATGGCACAGGTAGTCATTTAAC
>JAXIVJ010012816.1:22500-35000 GCA_036785665.1 Chirona hameri | reverse complement strand
ATAAACTACATTTGAATTATTAAACTGTACGATTGTCGCTCGTGCTAATTTACTGTGGGTGTTTATACTTAGACAAAAAATATAAATATATAAAAGGGTATGGTGAAACGGAAGCTACATTTAGTTACATGCACAGTTACATACACAAAGTAGCATTACATTAATTTTCGGGCGTCGCGACCTAGATCAGGCGTCGCCCCTCAAACAGCTGCAGTGTGCCTCGCGCGTTTATCTGCCGGTTGATGGCGGGGGTCCTTTTCCCTGATCAGGATAGCCTCGAGGGCCACCAGTCGTCGCCAGTCAGGAGCCTTATCGTTCAACGAGCATTGTCATGCAAATAATCTGCTTCCATCTTATACCAATATCCACTTGAACAACGAAGCAGTGCAGCAACAGAAGTTTTTTCTAGAGTTCCGGCGGAACTTAGTGATAAACCAAATAGCGGAAAAGAGAAACATAGTTAAAGACCTAGAAGAGCAGCTGGGAACTAAGGTATTGGAATACCACAACTTGGACATAGACACGGATTTAAGATGCAGAACAGATGAAGCTTTGTCTCAGCAGCTGGATATCCATGCTCGCAGGCAGGAAAGCTGCATTCAAAAGAAATTATGCCACTTGTACGGTGGTTGGGTGCCTCTATCCAAACCGAAGGATGGATATGTCAATCTCTCCACCATGAATCTGTCCGAAAATCAAACAGATCTGCTCAACCTAGGAATCAACTATGCCATTGCACCCAAATATTCAACGCAAGCAAAAAAGGCAGAGCTAGAGGTGCTCTATCAAGACATCTGCAAGCTCAAGGCGCAAAACAAGATTGAAGTGAATCCTGACATCCAAGATCAGCTCAAGGCAGAGAGCACCAAACACAGAGCGGGGTTGGGCAGGTCATCGCTTGAGCCTCGCCTGAGGCGCGCAGCCGGTGAGCTGCGAAACAATGACTCCATTGTCATCAGGAGGGCAGACAAATCCCAGACGTTTGTGATTTTAAACGCGGCTGACTACCACCAGAACACCGCAGATATCTTCAGTGATCAGACCAAGTTTCAAAAGATCTCAAAGAACCCAGTAGACCAACTAAAGAAGAGCGCCAACGACCTGATAAGTGCTTCGAACAAAGCAAGTAAAACTTTCAAATTTGACAAGGTCATCGGAGAATATCAGGCAGGATATTTCTACGGCAACGTCAAGACCCACAAGCCAGGAAACCCACTCCGCCCGATTATATCGCAGATACCTCTACCAACGTACAAGCTCGCCAAGACTCTAAACAAGATCATCAGCCCATTCGTCCCAGCCACATATTCGCTCAAGTCATCCGCCGAGTTCATCGACCTGCTGAAAACCAGGACCAGACACGGAACCCTGGCATCACTCGACGTCTGCAGCCTCTTTACCAACGTCCCAGTTGAGCGCACCATCAACATCATCGTCGACTACGTCTACCGCAACGACGCCCTGCCAGCCCCCGACATCCCTGAGCCGGTCATGCGTGCGATGCTCCGCCTGTGCACCACCAAGGCGCCGTTCCGCTGTCCACAAGGCCAGCTCTACTATCAAACGGACGGCATCGCGATGGGGTCACCGCTCGGCGTACTCTTCGCCCAGGCATTCATGGCGGCAGTGGAGAAGGAGGTTTTGACTGAAAGCAGCGTGAAGCCAGACCTGTACTGCCGGTATGTTGATGACATCCTGGTGGAAGTCAGCGACACGGCATCCCTACAGCAGCTGCAGTCGTGCTTGGAGGAGGTCTCCGGCCTGAGCTTCACTGTCGAAGACAGCATAGCAAACAACATCAGCTTCCTTGATGTATCCATCGACGCTACAGACAACAACTACATCACCAGCGTCTACCGCAAGCCGACCGACCAGGGGAGGTGCTTGAATGGCAAGAGCGAGTGCCCCGAGCGCTACAAGAATAGCGTTGTCAGGGCTTATGTCCACAGAGCCCTGAAGCACTGCTCTACCTGGCCGCTGGTCCACCAGGAACTTCAGCGGATCAAACAAGTTCTGGTGAATAATAACTACGACCTGGCAACAATCGACCAACAAATACGAGCCGCCATCGACAAGCACATCAACCCAACTCAGACAACATCGGACCAAGGCAACACTATCAGCCTCTACTACAAAAATCAGATGACCACCAGCTACAGAGCAGAAGAATCGGCGCTGAAGAACATCATCAGACACAACTGCAAACCTGCCCATCGAGAAGACCGGATCAAACTGTCCATCTACTATCAGAGCCCTACAACAACATCACTCATCGTGAAGAATAACATGGCCAGTGACAAGTCAACACTGAAGCAGAGCAACGTCGTCTACCACTTCAAATGCAACAAAGGAGACTGTGCGCTCCTCCCCACAAGTGGATACATCGGCTACACCACCACGACCCTGTCCCGGCGCCTGACTATGCATCTACAGCACGGAGGACCCCAGCAGCACACTCAGGCGAAGCATGACAGCCGACTGACCCGGCAAGAGATCGTGGCCAACACGTCCATCCTCACGAGAGCTCCTGACTGGCGACGACCGGATCTCACATTGTACAATGTAAATTGTAAGTCCGCTCAATAAATGGCGCTGTGAGCGGGTGCCTTAAAATCCTTACGGAAAATGCAATGAAACAGCTTCATTGTCCATGATAACTCCATGACAATCACTACGGTTGTCAAACAGCATACGGATAATTCGAAAATGATATTTTCATATTTAAATTTTTTTTTTATTAATTCCCAAATGTACGATATTTACGAAAAAAATCGAAAAAGTGTCCCCAAACAGAGGCCGGTTGGCACCTCCAAATTTGATTTGAAAATTTCGAAAAATTTGGAAATTTGGTGTGTGGTTTAAGACCACACTTGAGACCACACTGTCTGTCAATGTCTCGCAAGTCAAACGCTAGGTCACACTGCACGTACGCACGTGCGCACTCCTGTTCCGTAACTCAGAAACGGCTGGAACGATTCAGCTGAAATTTGGTGTGTGGTTTGCGACCAGAGTTCGCCATGGGCTGTGCTGGCCCTATGGGCCATGGGCTGGGCCTGGGCCGGGCCTGGGCCGGGCCTGGGCCGGGCCTCAACTTTAAGGAAATCACTGGGCTCTGGCTGGGCCTGGGCCTGACAATTTTGAAGTAATGCGCGCATTGTACAAGCTCAGGTCAGAGCTAAAAAATAGTTAACTTACACAGCAACATATAAAAATCCTGTGGCTGTGGCTTGTGTTGCTGTGGCTGTGGCTTTTGTTTTTTTTGGTTAGCATAGTTGGTTCATTATTTCCCATTTATAGTATACAAGTAAATATGCTAGGATAATGATTGCAAATTTTGTGAAAATAATTATATGCTTAATCTGAACGGGCCGGACCGGGCCTGGGCCTCAATATTATTAATTTGACCGGGCCTCGTCTGGGCCTGGGCTTGGTGTTCATGGGCCTGGGCCTGGCCGGGCTGGGGGATGGTGGGCCAGTGACGAACACTGTTTGAGACCACAACACTGGCAATGTCACGCAAGTCAAACTCTGGGCCACACTGCACGTAGGCACGTGCACACCCCTGTTCCGTAACTCAGAAACGGCTGGAACGATTAAGCTGAAATTCAAAATCAGTTTCAGCGCAAAAAGGCAAAGGTAAGTGGAGTTTAGATGACAGCAGACCAATTTCCTTGCTATATGGTTTCTACAGGCTCGCTCGTCCTTCGCCGATTAAGGCGTCTTACTAGTTTTAAATCACCTATTCATGCATGAAAAAGTGAAATCCGATGATTTGCTTTCAGAATTGTGTGACTTTTTGGGCTTTGGCACCTCCAAAGTAGCTTCTTTGCTGTTCTGGCATAACGGAAACAATTATTCACGCCGAAGCGTAGCACCTTCGTCAAGCCTGGGAGGGCCCCATGCCGACCTGAGATGGTCGTTTACCACTTTGAGAGGACCCTCAATCGATCTAAAAGGGCGCTTTTCCGGCCTGAGAGCTCTAAGTCGGTAAGAGAGGAACAGTGAACATCCGCTTCTTTGAGAGAATCGTCGATCGACCTGAGAGGGCCATCGTCTGGTCAGAGAGGCCCCAGTGCCTATTTTAAGGGAAAACCACTGGGGGGGGGGGGGGGCAAAAAGGTACCCCCATTTTTGGGGTCATCTTTGTGTAGCAAAAAGGTACCCCCATTTTTTTCCTTCCGCGAATTTGGACCGGTCACCTTATTTTGGTATTTGAGCTTAAAGGGATTATACGGGTTTGTCCCAGAAGAATTGAGTTGCATAGTAAAACGTACTTATAAAGGTGGTAGAAGTCCCACGGTAACCACATTTTTCTGGACATGACCTCTTCTGCACGTTAGGACATTCCAAAGTGCGCGGTGATGCCACGGCGTATTTTCTGCAGGACCAGCTGAGGCAGAGCCAGTCATCTCTTTAATGCTAATAAAAACACCTCACGTGTGGCATATTTCCGGTAAAATAAAAAATATTTGAAAGAAAACAAACTTGTTTTGTTCCATCGACAGCAGCAGTTACCTAGTTTTCCCATACAATTCTATATTTTTCATGAATTTTCATGCCAAAAAAATTAATACGCCACCACCAAATTCTCAACGCTAAAGGCCAGAGAAAAGAAAACCACAAAAACACGAAACCTCAACGAACAGTGTGTAGTAATACAAAGTCCCGTCAGTTTTGAATTGCATAATAATTTTGTGATCCAGTGTAGGACTTGCAGATAATTCAAAACTCTAAAATTGATCTCAAGATAAAAGTGGTGGACAGTGGTGCCGATCAAGTACTCGTTATCTGATACTAGTCTCGAAAAACGCCCAAGTTTTAACGCTGATAATTTCTGAAATAATGGATTAAATGAGCATTGAGGTCCCTGTTATATGTCTTAAACGTGTTTAAAGCTCATACAACTGCAAAAGAGTGCATTTACTTTCAGGACGGAAACCCGTATAATCCCTTTAAGAAATTTACTTTTCGAATTCACATAAATTGATTTTGTGGACATTTTTCCCCAAAAAAAATTGGGGTCAAAAACCAAAAACAATCACAAATCCTAGATAGCCATTTAGAAGAGAATGTCATTATCTTTCTTTGCCATTTTGTATTTCCAATGTGCTTTGAAACTCTATTTTTACGATTTTTCAAACATTTATTGTTTTCCCACCAACAATGGCATGACATGACGTCATTAAAACGTTATTACTTCCCAAAATACTACATTAATTTCATTGAAATTTGGTGAGAAGACGTAGAATTCATCTATCACAGTTTTAAACTTATTGAGAAAATCCGAGAGGGGGCAGATTCTGCCCCCCCCCCCCCAGCGGGGCGCGTGTCACCGGGGCTGCTTGAATTGCATCAGGTGCGCTGTTTTTCTATCATTGAAAGCAAGGGATGCATCAAACTTAAAATGCAATCACTTGAGAGAAGAAAGAAACTTCCGTTTTCATGAAGTTTTCTCCTAAGATCATTATTTTTCAAGTTCAGTGCAGGGACAGTGGCGGCGGAAGAGGGGGAGGGGGCAGTTGCCCTCCCTCCCCCCCCCCCAACTCAGCCGAGGGGCGCTTTGTGTTTGGCCGGAGCTGCTGGCCTGAGAGGGGGCGTTCTGGCCGCCTGAGAGGGGCGCTCTGGCCGCCTGAGAGGTGCTCTGGCCGCCTGCGAGGGGGCGCTCTGGCCGCCTGAGAAGGGGCGCTCTAGCCGCCTGAGAGGGGGTGCTCTGGCTGCCTGAGAGGGGGCGCTCTGGCCACATGATAGGGGGCACTCTAGGCGCTTGAGAGAGGGCGATCTGGCCGCCTGAGGGGGGGGGGGGCGCTCTGGTCGACTGAGAGGGGGCGCTTTGGCTGCCTGAAAGGAAGCGTCCCGGCTGCCTGAAAGGAAGCGTCCCGGCTGCCTGAGAAGGGGCACTCTGGCCACCTGAGAGGGGACGCTCTGTCTGCTTGAAAGGGTGCTCTGACTGCCTGAGAGGGGGCGCTCTGGCCGCCTGAGAGAGGGCGCTCTGGCCACCTGAGAGGGGCACTCTGGCCGTCTGAGAGGGGGGCGCTCTGGGCACCTGAGAGGGAGCGCTCTGGCCGCCTGAGTGGGGGCGCTCTGGCCGCCTGAGAGGGGCGCTATGTCCGCCTGAGGGGCTCTGGCCGCCTGAGGGGCGCTCTGGCCGCCTGTGTTTCAAGGCCTCATCTTACATGGATTTGAAAGAAAATAGTATCCGTTCACGAAAACACATGCTAATTTGGATGAAGCAATATGCCAAACGTTTATATTTGATACACAAAAGCGTATACTTCAACAGACCATAATTTAGCAGAATGTACATCGTGAGGTAAAAGCAAAGTCGATTGAAACCCTAGCGGATCTTTAGATGAAAATATAGAAGCTGTTTCTCCGCATTTCTCGTAAGGATTTTAATGCACACGCTCTCAGCGCCATCTATTGAGATGAACTGCAGTATATGTACTAGGTGCAGTTCTCCGGCTACGGAAGCCTGCAGCGGGGCTCCACACACGATGAAATGCAATACCAACAGGTTAACTCAGTGGCAAGTACGCAGGAGCCGGGGGACAGGGGGCAGCCGCCCCCCCCCCCCCCCCCCACACACACATTTTCGGATTTTAACATTACGCCTATGGGCGTTGCATGGAAATAATCGACTTCAGAATGCCCCCCCCCCCCCCCCCTCCCCAACTTTTGGAGGGTTTCGGCGCCCTTGCTCAGTGGGAACTGGATCGGAGACAGAACAGGTACCGGGCCGGGAGATAGGACAGGTACGGGACCTCACGTCTGGAGGCAGGACAGGTACCGACCCTCACGTCTGAAGACAGGTCAGGTACCGGGAGTCACGTCTGGAGACAAGACAGGCACCGGGCCTCACGTCTGGATACAGGACAGGCACCGGGCCTTACGTCTGGAGACAGGACAGGTACCGGGCCTGACGTCTGGAGACAGGACAGGTACCGGGCCTGGAGACAGGGCAGGTACTGGACCTCACGTCTGGAGGCAGGACAGGTACTGAGCCTCACGTCTGGAGGCAGGACAGATGTCAGGCCTCACGTCTGGAGACAGGAAAGCCTCACGTCTAGAGACAGGACAGGTACCGGGCCTCACGTCTGAAGACAGGACAGCTACCGCACTGACAGACATCGGAGACTCTTGAGAGTTCTCAGAGACCATACAGGGGTCAATTTAGTCCCTGCAGAGAGCCACATTTTGCGAGAACTTTCGAGGGGGCCTTTTGGTCTCAAGATTATCTTTTTTTTGTCAAGGTTCTCAGCGTGAACTATTTAGTCTTGCTTGAGAATGCCTGAAAAACATCTCGGCGCCGGCCGGAATTGAACCGGGGACCCTTCACACGTTAAGCGAGCGATCTACCACTGAGCTACGGCGTGGCTTATACCAAAACAAGCAAAAAGACGGTACCAACCAAGGCAATTGCTGGGTGAGGTTGATACTTACCGACTTTCCGTGTATTAATATTGTTTGGTTAACAAATTATTGTATGAAAGTAATACTTACAAATCAAAACGATCGAAAAAATAATAGTTATTCGGTATTTACTTGAATAAAAGTCGGTTTCCGTCGTTGCGATTACAGCGACACCTGCAGTGCTATGGTGGCGCCATCTGCATGGAATGAATTCAATTTCAGGATTCTCTCAGGAGATCATCCACTGTTCTCAACAGGTGACTGCTAAAACATTCCGCGGGTTCGATCCTCGATCGCGACATACTTTTCTAATTCGTTGACTGCCTGATGGTCTCAGAGACATAACATTGTCAGCTGGAGACATATTTACTCTCAACAACCAACGCGGAGACCATGTAGATGTATCAGGCGAGACCATCCACTGAAAGGTCTCGAAATGGAAACCGTGCAGGTTTCTCAGGGAAGAGCATTCAGCAAAAGTTCTCAAAAGTGTTTCTGAGTGCGGGCCTGGAAGCAGGGCAGGTGCCGGGCCTCACGTCTGGAGATAGGGCAGCTACCGGGCCTGGAGGCAGGGCAGGTACCGGACCCCTCGTCTGGGGACAGGTCAGGCACCGGGCCTCACATCTGGGGACAGGTCAGGTACCGGACCTCACGTCTGGAGACAGGTCAGGTACCGGGCCTCACGTCTGGAGACAGGACAGGTACCGAACCTCTCGTCTGGAGACAGGACAGGCACCGGGCCCGTAGGCAGGGAAGGTACCGTACCTCACGTCTGGAGGCAGGACAGGTACCGGTCCTCACGTCTGGAGACAGGACAGGCACCGGGTACGTAGGCAAGGCAAGTACCGGACCTCACGTCTGGAGACAAGACAGGTACCGGTCCTCATGTCTGGAGACAGGACAGGTACCGGGCTTCACGACTAGAGGCAGGGAAGGTATCGGACCCCACATCTGGAGATAGGACAGGTACCGGGCTTCACGTCTGGTGACAGGACAGGCACCGGGCCTCACGTTTGGGGACAGGACAGGCACCGGACTTCACATCTAGAGACAGGACAGGTATGTACCTGTCCCGCCTCGAGGGGCGGATCAAGAGCCTTGTTCACGACGCCTGCTGACGGGATGACTGCTGCTGCCTACTGCTGTCAAAACGTATCGACCAATCAGCGTGAACCAGTAGGGGGAATGGGATGTGGGGAGGGGTACGGTGTATGACGTCATACCTCTGCTGCCTCCTGCTGTCGCTGCTGCCGGAAAATCGCGTCAGCCGGGCAGCAGATAACACAAATTGGCGCACGCGGCAATTTCCGAACGTGAAGCGTCGATAAACAACCAACGATCTCCAAGCGAAAAGCTTGAAGAAGCGAAGATGGATATGGAGTAAGTCTGCGATCATTTTAGTTTACTGCTTATGTTGGTATCAGGTACCATAAGTTCTGCTACTTACCTAGCTGTAGGAGCAAATGTATCGTAGCAAGTACGCCGGATATGTATCATGAATGGCGATTCACGATACACACGATGCGACGATACTGGCGTGTATAGCATTTGTGTTCAAGCAGTAATCGCCGGCAATGACGTAGGTTGGTGTGTGCTGCCGTTTTGGGCAGCCGTGGGCAGCCCGTCAGCAGGAGATCGTGAACAAGGCTAAAGTCATGCAGTCAAATTTGTTTGGCACGCACTGCTCCCCACCCACTTTAAATCCATTTTCCATGGAGTTAATCTGCTGGTGTTCCATTTCAGTCAGTGGCGGCGGAAGGTATTTTCGGATGGGGAGGGGGCAAAGAAACCCAGGGGGACCCTCGGACAAAGGGCCCCCTCCCCACGGCCAAAGCCCCCCCCCCAACAACAACAAAAATGTCGCGAAATGGTATCACCTCGGATTTAGGTCACTATATTTTGCAGGGTCTCTAAATGGCCGAACAAAACGTCGGACAGCCCACGTTGAAGTTGCAGGCCTTCCGAGGGCCCCCTTAGGCCGACTGAGGGCCTTCTGTCGGCCTTAGAGGGCCCCTCAGGCTGGCTGGGGGCACCTCGGGTGTCAATTTTTGGGTCAAAAAGAAAAAAAAATCGAACCAACTTCTTGAAAAATTATCAACAAATTTACCAATTTACAAATTTACTGGGGGGATGATGTGTTTGCCCCCCCCCCCAACTTCTTGAGTGGGGGGGGGGGGGGGGGGGGGGCAGCTTCCCCCTGCCGCCCCCCCTATCTTCCGCCACTGATTTCAGTGCGTGTGGGGTGTGGGGCTTCTCTGCAGACCTCCGCAGCCGGGAAACTGCACCTAGTGCATACATTGCAAGTCCGCTCAATAGATGGCGCTGTGACCGGGTTCCTTAAAATCCTTACGGGAAATGCAGAGAAACATCTTTAGTGTCCATGATAACTCCATGAAAATTACTACGGTTGTCAAACAGCATACGGAGAATTCGAAAATGAAATTTTCAAAAACTTGTAAAAAAATGATTAATGCCTAAATGTACGATATTGACGAAAAAATCGCAAAAGTGTCCCCAAAAAGAGGCCTGTTGGCACCTCCAAATTTGATTTGAAAAATTCCAAAAAATTCATGTAAGTTTGTAATGATATAGTGCATAATAATTTCACTATTAATCTGTACATGCTCGCAAAAACCTATCGAATGACCCGGTACATCTCCATTCAGCTGAACGTTCCTAAAACTATGCATAGGGGAGAGTGGGGTATAGCGGACTAGCTAAGGAATGAAGTCATATTTTTTAGTGGCAAACGGAATCTACCAAAAAATTTGTTCGAAGGGTAGTTTCGTGTTCCAGCTCTGATTTGCATTCGGATGAATTGTATCTAGGACTTCTATAAAATGGCGTAATTCGACACCGAAGAAGCCAAAACATGTTTCGGTGAGAACAAAATCGCGGGGCATAGTGAGCCACGCTACCCGATTCGAATAAAACACTTATTTATTCTTATTTCTTTCTTCTTGCTTGTTCTTTCTTTTCTTATTTCTTCTCTTATTTCTTCATTTTTGCAGGTACTCGTCGATCAAATACTGAAATATGTGTATTGATAACACCAATGTCATGTATTGGTTAGTAACCCAGTCCAACAGCCTCTAACTCCAAATAAACGGCAGCAAAACAGCTCTATGCTCAGCACTTCGAGCGTTTTCCAAAAATGTATAACCCGATAACAACAGCAGCGAACCAATTAAGCTATTCGCTTTGAACATCTTACAAGCAGCATTCTGCATTTGCGATGTTTATGTATAACAAACACTCGTCACAAGTGACGAGTCACACATTACCATCACCCATCACCCATCATCCATCATGATCACCCATCATCCATCACCCATCACCCATCACCCATCACCCATCACCCATCACCCATCACCCATCACCCATCACCCATCACCCATCACCCATCACCCATCACCCATCACCCATCACCCATCACCCATCACCCATCACCCATCACCCATCACCCATCACCCATCACCCATCACCCATCACCCATCACCCATCACCCATCACCCATCACCCATCACCCATCACCCATCACCCATCACCCATCACCCATCACCCATCACCCATCACCCATCACCCATCACCCATCACCCATCATTCATCATCCATCACCCATCACCCATCACCCATCACCCATCACCCATCACCCATCACCCATTACCCATCATCGATCACCCATCACCCATCACCCATCACCCATCACCCATCACCCATCACCCATCATGAAAACCCATCATGATCACCCATCATGATCACTCATCATGATCACTAGAGCTGCCACTTTTCAGGCCTGTGACTACCCGCGCCGCGCCGCAAACACTGTTCAACTACCCACCACTACCCACGTGCTCAAATAAGCTGTCAACTACCCACAACTATCCGCAACATCAATTGTACTATTTTGGGCTTGAAGAAAATTAAAGCAAAATCCTGTAAATTATGCAAATTCATGCAATAAACTTGAATGATATTGCTGAAATGAAAGCGCAGTCACTGAAGTAAGGTTTAAAACTTTACTTTTTTGAAAAGTTGAAAATTATGCTACCCGCCAACTACCCACTTCAGCCAAATGATTGCTTGTGCTACCCACAACTACCCACGCGGGTAGTAACTACCCACGTCTCGTGGGTAAGCGGGTAGAAAGGTGGCACTTCTAATGATCACCCATCACCCATCATGATCACCCATCACCGATCCCCACTATCCACCAACCACCACAATCATCCATTCCCCGTCGTCTATCACAACACATTATTATGCTGCCAATCGCCTCCACTTAGCACACTGCTTCCGACGTCATGTCGACGTTACCAGCCCTCAGAACTCCCCCCCCCCCCCCCCCTCCCCTCCTCTGACCACCGCCCGCCCGTCTCATTCAGGCATCATCACCGCAATACTGCTCAGCTGCAGCTCTGTGTCGTCGGTTCCCGTCTCATTCAGGCATCATCACCGCAATACTGCTCAGCTGCAGCTCTGTGCCGTCGGTTGAGAAGCCACCTGGAAAGAACCTTCTTCCCTGCCACCACGGTCCACGGACCATTCCACCATGCACGTCAGAGCCAGCAGTATCCGCTAAAAGGCAGACACTCTAGCCGACGGATGACTGGGGCGGACCCGTCCTGGCGGATTTCATAACGGAGCCCGACCAAGCGCGACACTGTCCGCGTCGCCATCGATTCGACGAAGCCGACGAGCGTACACGAGCGACAATATGCTATGGCCCTTCAGTGCATTAGCTTGCTATATCCCCGTGATTTAATACGCTCGACCAATCGTGTGATTCCATTAAAACGTCACGACTTTTGACGCCGCTCATTGGGCCACCGCATATTGACCCGGAGGGGATAACGCCTGATTACATGTGCACATGAAATACAGATACATGCAATGTCGTGAATAGCGGGGCAAAGCGGACTTCCCAGGTTCACTTTACCCCAAATTAAAGTTTCACGTTTGGACGAGAATTTCAGACGACACGCCAAAAATGACGATTATTTGTTTATGGCGCATTTACAACCATATAACTGCATTACCGAAGCACTGATAGGAATCTACATTTGGGCACAGACACCGCAGCTATCTCG
>JAXIVJ010012816.1:7500-20000 GCA_036785665.1 Chirona hameri | reverse complement strand
GCCTGCGTGCCTGCCTGCGTGCGTGCGTGCGTGCGTGCGTGCGTGCGTGCGTGCGTGCGTGCGTGCGTGCGTGCGTGCGTGCGTGCGTGCGTGCGTGCGTGCGTGCGTGTGTGGGTGGGTGGGTGTGCGTGCGTGCGTGCGTGCGTGCGTGCGTGCGTGCGTGCGTGCGTGCGTGCGTGCGTGCGTGCGTGTGTGTGTGCGTGTGTGTGTGTGTGTGTGTGTGGGGGGGGGGGGGGGGCATTTGCCCCTGATGTTCGCCCCCTGAATCCGCCAGTGGGGGCGGATACCCTCCCCGTTATGTTTTTGGAAATAGCGGCAAACGACGCCATTTCGCGCCGCCATTTTTGGTACAACTGCTTGTCTATCAATTGCCCAAATCCTGTTAATTTGTTTACCTCGGTTCTCCTCAGGTCACGACACAAGTCAAGTCTAGTGATCCCACCTCCAAAAATGTAAGGTCGTGCCGCAGCCACATTGTTTGACCGATCAGTTAGATACTCACAGGATTTAATCAGGTCATAAACACCTACAATTCTGCTATTTCGGATGATTTTTACGTCGGTGACCTAAGGTGAAGTATATTTTCTGACCTCCCAATTATAAGTCATTGGGGAAACATGAAAATGCATATAAATCCACAGGAAATGGCTAAATTTGCCCAATTTTCACCAGAGTCCCGCATCTTTTGCAAAATACAAAGATCCAGTGGCGGATCTACGGTTGTCCAAAATGGGCAATTGCCCCCCACCCAACCGCCTGAAATCGGTGCAAAATTGACACATTTCCTGATATAGAAGACAATCTAAGCAACTTTTACTAAAGTGAGTTAGTTTTCAATCAGCTATCAATGCATAAGCAAGCCAAATCTGATGCGTTTTCAGAATTGCGTGAGACTTTTTGGAATTCCCCCCCAAAAAAAACACCCGTTCTGGATCTGCAAATGCAAAGGTCCATGTGGTATTATTATCCTGTGACCTACACGGGGTAAAATCTATGAACCCTGAGGTCATTCGTCATTTTCTTCCATAACTTGTTTACCGAACTAGTAAGGCGCCGTAGTTGGCGATGAACGAGCGAACACGAAGTAAATGTATGGTGAATTTCAACTCGATCAGGGAAGTAGTTTCTGAGATACACATACGTGGTGCACATGTGCGCACGTGCATTAGCACCCTACCCCTGACTTGTGGGAAAGTGACGGCTAGAGCCCTTCATGGGACACTTTTTCAGCCCCCGGTCGGTCCCGTTCCAGCCCATTCAGCCAGACCCAAACCCGTTACAATCCGAATTCATAATTGATGGGGCTCCCATTCCCACCCATTTCAGCATATTCCACTTTTTATGATGCTAAAAAAATATATGGTCTGTCACAAACCCGTTCCAACCCGTTACATTCCCAAAAATGGCCCCGTTCCCACCCATTTCCATCCCGTTCCATGTGTTCCATGGTGATTCCCATTCCACGAAGAGCTCTAGTGCGGGCTGAGAGATCCCTAATCACCAGTCTAGTTATTTATTCGACACCGATCGAATTGCTTATGAGAATTAAAATAACCGGTAACCTCATAATAAGTAAGTAAAGAAATGAATTAAGGTCGAAATTATATTATTAGATATTTCGCTATTGACTCTTCATCAGCAATCAAGCTTCAATCAAGCTTCAATCAAGCTTCAATAGCGAAATATCCAATAATATAATTTCGGCCTTAATTTATTTCTTTACTTACTTATTATGAGGTTACCGGTTATTTTAATTTTCATCATCATGATTAACCTCACAGAGTTTTCGCCACCAGTTCGCCATTGGTCGGTCGGATCTACTGATTGAATCCATTGGAATTGTTCAATCAAAATTCCTTGAATACAAAATAACTGATTCACCACCATATCTTTTGATTCATGAATCGTGATTGAATCAAAACCTGCATCAAATCAAGGCTGATTAAATCAAAATATTAAACGATTCTTAACGTTTCAAGCACACTGGTAAATTGTGCAAATATATGCAGTGCAGTGGCTGCATTCATTTATACTGCAATAGTATTGCTGTAACAATGTTTTAGTGATCATATATATGTACGTTTCCATTTGTATTGATTTGACAAACATTCATCACATATATTTAAATGTTGAATCAAGCGTGAGTCGATTAAAATATTTGTTTTGATTCTTTGAATCGGAAAGAATCAAATTTCTCAATTTTATCCGTGAATCGAACGGTGATTAAATCATTCATCTTCCAAAATGAACCATGATTGAATCGTGAAAAGTTGAATCAATAACCAGTCTGCTAACCGCACACCAAAATTGAACACAATCGGCTCAGTAGTTGCCCCCACCCACTCCAAATTATGTGGCGACGTTCCTGATCGAACAACCTCCGATCTCCCCCACTCTGCCGCAAATGAACAATTGTTCAAAGGATATTGAAATTCAAGATATTCCGGAAATAATGCAAACATACTTATTGTGGCTGGGAAATATTAAAACTTAGGAATATCATGACATTTGCATTGGATTTTGTATACATTTATCACCAGGTAAGCATATTTTATTTTAATCGAATACCTATCAAGCGAAAAATTACATGGAAATACTGAAATCAGGGGGGGGCACATTTCCTGACTGGGGCGGGGGGGGGGGGTGTTCGAGTCTCGTCCAGCTCACAGATGAGATCCTCGCTCGTAGGTATATTGTTGGTACAGACACGGTACGCTAAATCTAAACTCCCAAATAAGTTTTGGCGAGAAACTTTTCAGTCCTGGCAAAAAATGGTAGCAAATGAGCTGGAAACAGACGAATCAGTCTTGTATGAAGCTTTGTGGCTGAATAAAGACCTGAAGTTGGAAAAGAATGTCGGAATTCCAAAAAAGCAGCTCATCAAGCGCGGTGTGGTACGCATGAAAGACGTGTACGATGACGGTGCACGGAGGTTGATGACGACCAGCGAACTGACACATACATATAATTTTGGTAATTTTTTAATGTGGCACGCAATGCTAAGCGCAGTTCCAAAAGAGTGGAAACATACATTACGCCGTGGGAAACCTAGGGTCAAGAGTGCAAGGCCAGAAATTTACGACACGCTAAACAAGACTACCAAAATAGCTAAATGGGCATACCCAATATTAATGAAAACATGTGAGGTTTCCAAGCCTATCAAAGCGCAAACTAAGTGGGAGCAAGATCTGCAGAGTGCGCAGGTATCATGGCCACTTGTCTTTAAGTCTCTTTTTGCCAGCACCAGTGACGTAAAAATAAAATGGTTGCAATTGCGCATCCTGCATAGAATACTGCCAACGAATAGATCTTTAAGCTTGTTTGGAATCAAGGAGTCTAGTAAGTGCGAACGTTGTTCTGACCCAAACGAAAATATGTACCATGTGTTTTGGGGCTGTAGGTACTCAAAAAGATTTTGGACACGCTTGCAGGGAAAGTTGTCCTTACCCCAGACTCTCACATCGGAGGAAATTATTCTAGGAAACGCAACTAAAAAAGGGAAATGGGCGGCGGCACCGTTACGTATGTGTATATTATTAGGTAAGCAGTTTATTTGGCAATGTAGATGGTCCGGAGAAATCCAAGACGTCGAAAGTTTCGCTCGTTATGTTTCCATGTACGTGTCTGTTGAGAGATGTATTGTAGAGCGTAAAGGAGGAAGAAAGAAGTTTGACGAGACCTACAGTAACCTATCCGACGTACTGTGTAAGCAGGAGAGTACTGTGTAGCATAGGACAGGCCCCCGCCCTTCCCCACCCGGGCTAACCCGGTACCGGCCCTCAGCATCAGCTGCGGGGTCGGTCGGCCGACCGGGCGTGCGGGGCGCCGGCCCGCCCCACTGGCCGACGGCTCGCACGCCCGGCCGGTGGCGAGGGGGCGCCGCTTCGCGAACGGGAGCCGCTGAAAAACGCGAGGCGGCGCGGGCGGGGGTCGCCTATGATGGTCGCCTACGATCTACTGTATGTTATTACTGTTAACTGTTGTATGTTACTGTATGTTACTGCTTACTGTATGTTGTGGTAAAAAAAATATACTTTTCTTACTGGAAAAAAAGAGAAAAAAAGACACGGTACGCACACCACCTCGCGCGAGCCCAGTCCGCGCGGCACTGCCCCGGGCCGGCCGGGTCGGGACCGGAGAGGTCTCGGGGTCGCGGGGCGCGGCCGTGGCGCGCGCTCATTGGATGGCGCTCCCGTGAGGCGGGAGCGTCGGTGAATGCAAACCTGCCCATTGGATTCGCGGATTGAAATCCAATGGGGTTTCCCCGCGCAGGTTCGAACCCTGCCGGCTGCGCCATGTTCGAGTCTCGTCCAGCTCACAGATGAGATCTTCGCTCGTAGGTATATTGTTGGTACAGACACGGTACGCACACCACCTCGCGCGAGCCCAGTCCGCGCGGCACTGCCCCGGGCCGGCCGGGTCGGAACCGGAGAGGTCTCGGGGTCGCGGGGCGCGGCCGTGGCGCGCGCTCATTGGATGGCGCTCCCGTGAGGCGGGAGCGTCGGTGAATGCAAACCCGCACAGTGGGGGGGGGAGCATTCCCCCCCAGTTAACATGCTAAAATAGGCTCTGAGAGGCCCCTTACCATGTGTGGAAAGACTTTACCTATATGCTAGTCTGAGAGAGTCCTTACGAGGCCTGAGAGGAGTCTGAGAGGGCCTTTGCAATACCTGAGAATTCCCTAGGCTTATCTAAGAGGGCCATTGTCAGGCCCGGGAGGGCCCTGTGCCAGTTTGAGATTCTGAGATCCTCGGCCATTCTGAAAGCCATTGGTCGGTCGGAGGCTCGGCCAAATGGTTTGAGGCGCCGTCCGACACAAGGTCAAAACTCGTGCGGCTTTGCTTTTGCGTTAAAACTGATTTAAAACAAACTTGTTGTAACTATTCCTTACATTTTATTTCACGATCATGAAATGTGTTATTTTTGGCCGATTTCAGTCGTTTTGTTAAAACCATGACGCTGATATATTACTTGGACCCGTCCCTGTGTGGCCCCCAATAATTTTGAAAAATCGACACCGCTGTAAAGAAGTCCTAGTCATGAGGGGCTTAAACGAACACAAGACACGCTAAGAAGAGGAGCATGGCTGGAAGTGCGAAACGGTCAAGTACTCGCTTATCTGCTTGTCGCTTGTTGGCCAAAATTGGACGGATAAGAGAAGTTTACAATAGCCAGGAACAACGCGAATGCAGATACTGAGCAGCTTTGTGTGTGCTTTAATTTCGTTCTTTGCAATCGAACATAACTCTTGAAATACACAAATATTGAAAACGCCGAAACACAGGAATAAAGAACAACTTAAGAGGCTAGAATCGTCAAAACAATGAATACCTCACAACAAACAGCCTAAATAAAATACCGGAGGTTAGACAACCTGTACCTACGCAATATCAAACGATAACATCAATCAAAAACGTAATTTCACAAGTGCTCCTGCAAGACAGGCTTTGTATTAATGATGTCATTATGCAGCAGTTATCCTCGTAAATCGCCCGATTGGTCACCCATTTGCAAGCTGGAGCTCCAAACTTGGTTCTCTTTTATCACCAGTATGTTTACCACTGCTCTGGTATGACGCGTTTTGCGTTAACACGTGCGCTGGATGAGACAGATTTAAAGGGATTATACGGGTTTCCGTCCTGAAAGTAAAGGCACTCTTTTACAGTTGTATGAGCTTTAAATACGTTTAAGACATATAACAGGGACCTCAATGCTCATTTAGTCCATTATTTCAGAAATTATCAGCGTTAAAACTTGGGCGTTTTTCGAGACTAGTATCAGATAACGATCGGCGCTACTGTCCACCACTTTTATCTTAAGATCAATTTGAGAGTTTTGAATTATCTGCAAGTCCTACACTGGATCACAAAATTATTAAGCAATTCAAAACTGACGGGACTTTGTATTACTACACACTGTTCGTTGAGGTTTTGTGTTTTTGTGCTTTTCTTTTCTCTGGCCTTTAGCGTTGACAATTTGGTGGTGGCGTATTATTTTTTTTGGCATGAAAATTCATGAAAATATAGAATTTTATGGGAAAACTAGGTAACTGCTGCTGTCGTTGGAACAAAACAAGTTTATTTTCTTTCAAATATTGCTCATTTTACCGGAAATATGCCATACGTGAGGTGTTTTCATTAGCATAAAAGAGATGACTGGCTCTGCCTCAGCCGGTCCTGCAGAAAATACGCGGTGGCATCACCGCGCACTTTGGAATGCCCTTACGTGCAGAAGAGGTCATTTCCAGAAAAATGTGGCTACCGTGGGACTTCTGCCACCTTTATAAGTACGTTTCACTATGTAACTCAATTATTCTGGGAAAAACCCGTATAATCCCTTTAACCCGCGCGGCGCTGGGGTCTCCATCCGAACGCCCGGCGCTGGGGGTGGGGGTGGGGGGGTAAATTTTACCCCCCCCCCCCCCCTTCGTATCTTCCGAACCAATAACCGCAGCGAGACGCGCAAGGCGGCGATCGAAAGCTCTCAGTGAGAAGAATATAACGCGTACCCGAAATTCTTAAAATAAGGTCACATGTCAAGTCACGGTCAGGTCAAGTGTCAAAATTTAGGTATTTGGGTTTTTGGGCTATACTTTCCATCCAAAGCCTTATATTGCAACCATTATCTCACAAAGTGCTCCCAACTGTATAATGCATCTCCTGCATAAGTAAAGGTGAAATTGTAAGCAAAGGTCAAGGTCAAGATCAGGTCACAAAAGGTCACAGGTCTACGAAAGCCATGCGACACATGTTGTATGGGTTATTTTACACGTATAATTCGATAGAAGCACTCATTTGTACAGCCTGACCCCATATAATGGTCCTCAGGTCAAGGTTAGGTCATAATAAGGACAATATTTTAAATTAATTCATATAAATAAACATTGCATGTTTCTGTACTAGTTTTGTCTTAGAAATACAGTGGTGGCATGTATTTGTCTGTATCTGGTCAGTAAAAGCAAAAAAACGCAAATTAAAAAAATGATGTCATGAGTTACTTATACTTCGAGAAATATAAGTCAGTCAAAAATAAAGATATTGCTTTGAAATTTGGTTTCAGCATCGTTCATACTCGGTTCTCTATTATTTCTTCCGGTTTTTTGAAAGAATTTTTTTTAAAAACTTTTGTGGAAATTCTTTCAAAAAAATCAGTTTTTTTGCATTTTTGGGGGTCAAAAACCCAAAATGTGGAAAATCTGAGATCGCCATTTTATAGACAATGTTATTCTCTGTCTTTTGACGCCTTTTATTTGCGAATTGCAATAACATGCTATGCTCTACGATTTTTCAAACATTTAACTTTTTTTTTCTCACCAAAAATGACATGACATGACGTCACTAAAACGTCATTATCTCTCCAAAATGTTGACGAATTTCAAAAAAAAAATTGGCAGAAGACGTGGAATTGATGCACCATAAGGTAACATAAGTTTCACTGTGATCCCTTTCATGATTTTCAAGTTATTGAGAAAATCTGGGAGGGGGGTCCTCTATGAATTGGCTGTTTCATTTATCAACCAATTGTATATGTTAAGACGCCCATCTGCCTAATATCAAACGCGTGTAAAATGCTGTTCAAGACGTATTCAGACAAAAAATAGTCGTTTTGGACTGATCAAATGGAAGGCTACTGAACGCGACAGGCGACCAACAACGGCGCTGACCTGCGATAGGAGATATATACTGCGGCAGGCGACCAACAACGGCCCTGACCTGCGATAGGAGATATATACTGCGACAGGCGACCAACAACGGCCCTGACCTGCGATAGGAGATATATACTGCGACAGGCGACCAACAACGGCCCTGACCTGCGATAGGAGATATATACTGCGACAGGCGACCAACAACGGCCCTGACCTGCGATAGGAGATATATACTGCGACAGGCGACCAACAACGGCGCTGACCTGCGATAGGAGATATATACTGCGACAGGCGACCAACAACGGCGTTGACCTGCGATAGGAGATATATACTGCGACAGGCGACCAACAACGGCCCTGACCTGCGATAGGAGATATATACTGCGTTTTTTTAACGGAAGTTTTTGTTGTAATGCTATCTTGCATACGATGTACCCATAATTTGAATACAATTTCGTGGCTCGACAATATGCCGCGGATCAGATTTTTGCGCGACATTTGTCGCGGCGGGCGACCGGCCTCCTCGCGGCTCTCCGTCTAGTTTATGGCATTTGGGGAACTACTGAGCTAGGATCGTGCAACTATCGTGTATAATAAGTGAAGTTGTAGTAACCAAAGTAAAGTTGGCTGTTATAGTTGTCACAGAAGCCGATATCTGTGGGCGGGACCAAATCGTTCCGATCGATTGCGCGTGATTTGCAGAGACCCTCCAGGGTGCGTGATAATGCTGTCATTAAATAGACGTTATCTTGGGAAATGGACGGACTGGCCACTCGTTTAGAACCTTGGGTGCAAAGCATTGTGTTCCAGTTTCACCAATATTTGTATCATTGTTTGTGATCGGTCGAATTGCTCATATTATTTGTGCTAAAACTATATAATTCTCCAAAAGAACAAATAATGCCTCAAAAATTATACTCCTAGCTCGATCTGCTCGAACTCAGTCCGAACTGGTCTTGAATAGCGTGTCAAACACACACACACACACACACACACACACACACACACACACACACACACACACACACACACACACACACACACACACACACACACACACACACACACACACACACACACACACACACACACACACACACACACACACACACACACACACACACACACACACACACACACACACACACACACACACACACACACACACACACACACACACACACACACACACACACACACACACACACACACACACACACACACACACACACACACACACACACACACACACACACACACACACACACACACACACACACACACACACACACACACACACACACACACACACACACACACACACACACACACACACACACACACACACACACACACACACACACACACACACACACACACACACACACACACACACACACACACACACACACACACACACACACACACACACACACACACACACACACACACATCTAGTCGCACTTACCCGTCCCCGATCCTCGTGCAGCTCCTATCCCCTCTGCGTCAAGTCACCGCTCGAATCACGCTGTTCGCGGTAAGTAGGACATCGGCAGACTGCGTTGCGGCCGTCTGCGTGACCTCGACGGATCCAGCGGTGGCGGCGGCGGCGTGGCTGGGTCGACCTCGATCCCACCATGCTGATGATGGTGATGCCTTATAATGCTCCGTCCTGGACCGACCCAGTCGGAGGTGCAGACTGTCCCTCCAGGAGTGTTCGGCCGGGAGACATCGGTGACAGGCTGGGAGACATCGGGGACAGGCTGGGAGACATCGGTGACAGGCTGGGAGACATCGGTGACAGGCTGGGAGACATCGGTGGCAGGCTGGGAGACATCGGGGACAGGCTGGGAGACATCGGTGACGGGCTGGGAGACATCGGTGACAGGATGGGAGTCATCGCTGACAGGCAGGGAGACATCGGTGACAGGATGGGAGACATCGGTGACAGGCAGGGAGACATCGGTGACAGGCTGGGAGACATCGGGGACAGGCTGGGAGACATCGGTGACAGGCTGGGAGACATCGGTGACAGGCTGGGAGACATCGGTGACAGGCAGAGCGGGGACACAAGTAATGCTTCGAGGTGATTCGAGGTGACACGAGCTGACACGAACTGACTCGAGCTGACACGAACTGACACGAACTGACAAGGGTTGACACGAGGTGAAAGGGCTAATGCCACAATTTACACACGCTGACACAAACTGGCCGAACTGACACGCGCGAGTTGACACGAGATGACACGGGCTGACATGGGCTGACACGGACTGACATGTGCTAACGGGAGCAGTGGCGGATCTAGGTTTCGAGTTTGGGGAGGAGGGCAAAATTGCGCTCCGTTTCCTCAGCGAAAAGTTTTTTAGCGGGGGTGAGGTGACGTCGGGTCGTCAGCGCAGAACGTCGTTGAGCAGGGGGGAAGGGGGAGTAAATAAATCCCGGAACAAAATCAAAACCTCCAGGAACAGTTTGGGGATGCAAAAACATACGTTTGTCTACGTTTGTTTTTCGTTTGGGGTGGTGGTGGGGTGGGGGTGGGGGTGGGGGGGGGGGGGGGATTGCCGGTTTTGCCCTAACGTATAGCCGCCACTGAACGGGAGCTGACTCAGTGAATGCGAGGTAGCAGCGGTAATTAGGGTATTTTCCGCGTCTCTCGAAGAGTCAGCAGCAACATTACGGAGGGAGCGGTCAGGTGGGTCGTTTGGAGTAGGCATCATATGGCCAAATATGGCACACAGCAGGCTATTTTGGCCAGTATTTACGCACAGAGGGAGGATAGTTAGAACGAGATGGTCTCATTGGTGGAAAGTATGTAACCTCACAGCCTTTGAAGCCTCACACATCTAAAGTAACCTCACCGCCTTTCCAGCAGATTCCTCCGAAAACACACCAAAAACGCGCGAATTGTCGCCGAATGTAATTATAATGGCAGGTTGGTTACGAGGGAAGCTTCACCATTTTTTAAGACGGTTACTATCTGCGTTTTACGAGTACTGCAATTCACTTTCTAGTGTAATTGTAGCGAAATATATCCATGGTTGTTCTATCCGTAATTGCTTTTTGCGGCCTAACACATGGTCTGGATGCCGTCACATAATCCTCGGATTTACAAGTTAATTCACCTCAGATCCACCAACCACCATTGAAATTGACCCACGTCTTCCGTGGCGCTGCATGTTTGTAGACGTGAGAGACATCGTAACCTCCTATTTTGAAACTCAAATTAATCAAATGCATTGGTTTACATCTGATCATATCACTCTTAAAGGGAATGTCTCACCTTTGTATTGGTTTTCAACTGAGATAACCATTATCTTTGGCTGTGATTAAAATGTATAAATTATTAAGGTCATTTTCCCAAAAACTAATCCGTCCATCTATCTATCTGTCCATCTGTCCATCTGTCCATCTGTCCATCTGTCCATCTGTCCATCTGTCCATCTGTCCATCTGTCCATCTGTCCATCTGTCCATCTGTCCATCTGTCCATCTGTCCGTCCCCGTCCCATCTGTCCGTCCCCGTCCGTCCCCGTCCGTCCCCGTCCGTCCCCGTCCCCGTCCCCGTCCCCGTCCCCGTCGCCGTCCCCGTCCCCGTCCCCGTCCCCGTCCGTCCGTCCATCCGTGTATGGATGTATGGATGTATGGATGTATGGATGTATGGATGTATGGATGTATGGATGTATGGATGTATGGATGTATGGATGTATGGATGTATGGATGTATGGATGTATGGATGTATGGATGTATGGATGTATGGATGTATGGATGTATGGAGGTATGGAGGTATGGAGGTATGGAGGTATAGAGGTATAGAGGTATAGAGGCATAGAGGTATAGAGGTATAGAGGTATAGAGGTATAGAGGTATAGAGGTATAGAGGTATAGAGGTATAGAGGTATAGAGGTATAGAAGTATAGAGGTATAGAGGTATAGAAGTATAGAGGTATAGAGGTATAGAGGTATAGAGGTATAGAGTTATAGAGGTATAGAGGTATATAGGTATAGAGGTATAGAGGTATAGAGGTATAGAGGTATAGAGGTATAGAGGTATAGAGGTATAGAGGTATAGAGGTATAGAGGTATAGAGGTATAGAGGTATAGAGGTATAGAGGTATAGAGGTATAGAGGTATAGAGGTATAGAGGTATAGAGGTATAGAGGTATAGAGGTATAGAGGTATAGAGGTATAGAGGTATAGAGGTATAGAGGTATAGAGGTATAGAGGTATAGAGGTATAGAGGTATAGAGGTATAGAGGTATAGAGGTATAGAGGTATAGAGGTATATAGATATAGAGGTATAGAGGTATAGAGGTATAGAGGTATAGAGGTATATAGGTATAGAGGTATAGAAGTATAGAGGTATATAGGTATAGAGGTATAGAGGTATAGAGGTATAGAGGTATAGAGGTATAGAGGTATAGAGGTATAGAGGTATAAAGATATAGAGGTATAGAGGTATAGAGGTATAGAGGTATAGAGGTATATAGGTATAGAGGTATAGAGGTATAGAGGTATAGAGGTATAGAGGTATAGAGGTATAGAGGTATAGAGGTATATAGGTATAGAGGTATAGAGGTATAGAGGAATAAAGGTATAGAGGTATAGAGGTATAGAGGTATAGAGGTATAGAGGTATAGAGGTATAGAGGTATAGAGGAATAGAGGTATAGAGGTATGGAGGTATAGAGGTATGGAGGTATGGAGGTATAGAGGTATATAGGTATAGAGGTATATAGGTATAGAGGTATAGAGGTATAGAGGTATAGAGGTGTAGATGTATAGAGGTATATAGGTATAGAGGTATAGAGGTATAGAGGTATAGAGGTATAGAGGTATAGAGGTATAGAGGTATAGAGGT
>JAXIVJ010012815.1:37500-39129 GCA_036785665.1 Chirona hameri | reverse complement strand
CTCCATCTCTCCATCTCTCCATCTCTCCATCTCTCCATCTCTCCATCTCTCCATCTCTCCATCTCTCCATCTCTCCATCTCTCCATCTCTCCATCTCTCCATCTCTCCATCTCTCCATCTCTCCATCTCTCCATCTCTCCATCTCTCCATCTCTCCATCTCTCCATCTCTCCATCTCTCCATCTCTCCATCTCTCATCTCTCCATCTCTCCATCTCTCCATCTCTCCATCTCTCCATCTCTCCATCTCTCCATCTCTCCATCTCTCCATCTCTCCATCTCTCCATCTCTCCATCTCTCCATCTCTCCATCTCTCCATCTCTCCATCTCTCCATCTCTCCATCTCTCCATCTCTCCATCTCTCCATCTCTCCATCTCTCCATCTCTCCATCTCTCCATCTCTCCATCTCTCCATCTCTCCATCTCTCCATCTCCATCTCTCCATCTCTCCATCTCTCCATCTCTCCATCTCTCCATCTCTCCATATCTCTCCATCTCTCCATCTCTCCATCTCTCCATCTCTCCATCTCTCCATCTCTCCATCTCTCCATCTCTCCATCTCTCCATCTCTCCATCTCTCCATCTCTCCATCTCTCCATCTCTCCATCTCTCCATCTCTCCATCTCTCCATCTCTCCATCTCTCCATCTCTCCATCTCTCCATCTCTCCATCTCTCCATCTCTCCATCTCTCCATCTCTCCATCTCTCCATCTCTCCATCTCTCCATCTCTCCAATCTCTCATCTCTCCATCTCTCATCTCTCCATCTCTCCATCTCCATCTCTCCATCTCTCCATCTCTCCATCTCTCCATCTCTCCATCTCTCCATCTCTCCATCTCTCCATCTCTCCATCTCTCCATCTCTCCATCTCTCCATCTCTCCATCTCTCCATCTCTCCATCTCTCCATCTCTCCATCTCTCCATCTCTCCATCTCTCCATCTCTCCATCTCTCCATCTCTCCATCTCTCCATCTCTCCATCTCTCCATCTCTCCATCCCTCTCCATCTCTCCATCTCTCCATCTCTCCATCTCTCCATCTCTCCATCTCTCCATCTCTCCATCTCTCCATCTCTCCATCTCTCCATCTCTCCATCTCTCCATCTCTCCATCTCCTCCATCTCTCCATCTCTCCATCTCTCCATCTCTCCATCTCCTCCATCCCTCCATCCCTCCATCTCTCCATCCCTCCATCTCCTCCATCCCGCCATCCCGCCATCCCGCCATCCCGCCATCCCGCCATCCCGCCATCCCGCCATCCATCGCCATCCCGCATCCCGCCATCCGCCATCCCGCCATCCGCCATCCCGCCATCCCGCCATCCGCCATCCCGCCATCCCGCCATCCCGCCATCCCGCCATCCCGCCATCCCGCCATCCCGCCATCCCGCCATCCCGCCATCCCGCCATCCCGCCATCCCGCCATCCCGCCATCCCGCCATCCCGCCATCCCGCCATCCCGCCATCCCGCCATCCCGCCATCCCGCCATCCCGCCATCCCGCCATCCCGCCATCCCGCCATCCGCCATCCGCCATCCCGCCATCCCGCCATCCCGCCATCCGCCATCCCGCCATCCCGCCATCCCGCCATCCCGCCATCCCGCCATCCCGCCATCCCGCCATCCCGCCATCCC
>JAXIVJ010012815.1:20000-25000 GCA_036785665.1 Chirona hameri | reverse complement strand
GGATCGAAACGTGGCTGGACGACACAGTCGGCTCAACAGAGCTGGAATCAGCACTCCCCCGTCACACCTGGTACCGACGTGACCGACCGACTCATGCCGGCGGCGTGGCGTGCGCCGTCAGGTCGGCCCTCCATCCAGAGCGACGCAAGGATCTGGAGCGGGCCGACACGGAGGCGCTCGTGTTGGAGCTGCTGACCGTTCCGGTCTCCATGTTGGTCACTGTGTACTGTCCGACGGGGGACAACACGGTGCTGAACAATACCATGCAGCTGATCCAGAGACTCGTCACGAGGTACCCCGGGCGGCCATTAATAGTTGTGGGGGATTTGAATGTGCCGGATGTCAAATGGCGACTTCATATTAATGCTTCCGAAACAGTGCCCGTATACGATCGAGCGCCTCAGCGTGTTGTACAATTTCTGGAAGGATGCGATATATCAGGTCTCAAACAGCATGTGTGTGAGCCCACCAGGGGTGTGAATTTCTTAGACCTTGTGTTCTCAAGGGGTGTGCGTGTTGAAACTGTAGTGCGGACCGGTATATTTACGTCGGATCACAAGGAGGTCGTTTCCCGGTGTCATGTCCAAACAAACACCGGACCGCCGCTGGTAGCGCGTACAACTGCACTGAACTATAAGAGGGCAGACTTTGACGGGTTAAGGGGAACTCTCGAACGTGTCCCATGGGAAATAATTAACACCCCAGTGGAGGAGGCACTAGATATGTTCTATGCTATGTTTGAAGCAGCCATTCGTGATCATGTCCCATCAGTGACACCTCGGCGGCAATTCCCCCCGTGGTATGATGAAAAGGTAGCAAATTGCAAGGGCTACAAACCAGCAATCTCGGAATTTCGAAACTGGTGGTTTTTTACCCCAACAATTTCATTTTTTTTTGTTGGAAAAATGCCCACAAAATCACATTTTTCAAAGATATTATAAAAACGGAATATATGTCAGATAGCTACCTACATATGAGCAACTAACATACTACATTTCAAAATGATATCATCGTTTTTGACTGACATGGCATATAAAGTATCACAAATATATATTTATAATATTTGTGAATGCAATTGAGAACAGCATAGACAGCAAAGTCTTGAAATTTGCAGACGATCTAAAAGTTGTCAGGATTATTAGAGGAAAACATGATCAGGATGTTTTTCAATCAGATCTGGACAAGCTAGTTGAGTGGTCTGAAGCATGGCAGATGAAATTCAATTTGAGTAAATGTAAGATTATGCACGCTGGACGGGTTAGCAGTAAACATAGGTATGAAATGGGTGGGCAGAAAATGGAGCAGATTGAAAAGGAAAGAGATTTAGGTGTCGTGGTAAACAATAGACTATCAGCGTCAGACCAGGTTGTAGAAGCTAGGAAAAAGGCACTTAGAATGCTAGGGGCCATTAACAGAAATGTTTCCTACAAGAGTGAAAAGGTAATAACAAAACTGTATTGTGCATACGTTAGACCACATTTGGAGTATTGTGTACAAGCCTGGTCTCCAACATATGAGAAAGATTGCTGGTTGTTAGAAAGAGTTCAAAAAAGGGCAACAAAAATGATTAATTGTCTTGGTAGTTTACCTTATGAAGATAGATTAAGGAAATTGGGTATGTTTTCACTTAGATATAGAAGGCTAAGAGGAGATCTAATTGAAGTCTTCAAATTTGTAAATAGTCAGCATTCTGGATATTTAAAGGGTATGTTTGAGTTCAATAGGGAAAATCGAGGTAGAGGTCATCAGCATAAACTCATTATGAAACAAAGTAGGACTAGGCTACGACAGTCATTTTTCAGTAGAAGGGTTGTAGGACATTGGAATATGCTACCAGGGGATGTCGCTGATGCAGTGACACTTGCTTCCTTCAAAATTAGATTAGATAAATACTTTACAGAGAAGGGATTAGTTCATAAATACTCGTGGGATTAGCCTTCTTTTATGCAGGTAGAGTAAGGTGATTTGATAGAGTAAGGTGATTTGAAGGGGCGAGACTGGTGGAGGGGGGGGGGGGGGGGATGGGGGGGGGGGGGTGCAACCTCGGATGGGCCCAAGAGGCTCTTTGTTGCACTTTTCTTTTATGTCTTTATGTCTTTAAAGTATGGGTAAATTATGACGTCATATTTTGAAATTGCGTTTTTTGTCTTTTATTGACCAGATACAGACAAATAAATGCCAGCACTGTATTCTTTTTAGATAAAACTGATATAGAAACATGCTTTTGCCATTTCGATTGATCACTTTCACATTTTGACCTTCAGTGACCTGAACTTGACCTGAACTTGACACTAACTTCACGTAAATGAAGTCAGGTGGTAAAATTACTACCACTATCGAATTCTACGCGTAAAAGCATCCATAAAACATGTGCTGCATGACTTTCGTAGATATTTTGTGTGTAGTGACCTTTTGTGACCTGACCTTGACCTTGATCTTTTCCGACAATCTGACTTTAGCTCATGTGGGATATTTTTAATACCCTTGACAACACTTTGGGTGATTATAGGTGCAATCGAAGGCTATAAATGGCAAGTATTGTACATGAACTCAAATATCTCGATTTTGACGTTTGACTTGACCGTGACCTGACATGTGACCTTAATTTGAAATGTTTAGGTATGTGTTAGGTTCATCTCATTGAGTGCTTTCGAATACCGCCTTGGGAGTCTCGCTGCGATCATTGGTTCGGAAGATACCAGGGGGAGGGGGGGGGGGGGCTTAAAAAAAGCCACCCCCAGCGAGTCGTGTTACAGAATGACTCCCCCAGTGACTGCCGGGTTAAACGATGAGATTTTAGGGGGGAACTTTCACCCACCCCACCCCACCCACAGGGCGCACAATTATCAGAAAGAACGCATACTAAGTCTATGGAGATACCATAATTTTCAACGATTTTAACGAGTTTGCATACAGAAAAAGACAGACGCACAAAGCACAATTAAACTCAAATCCGGAAATAGTGAAAGGAAAATCATGTGCAAGGATGTGCTAGTCTTAATTCTAGCTACTGGCTTAGGTCTTACTGGCTAACGTCTATCACACTGTTTTCACACTTACCAGAGCATGCAGACGACCTACATTTTCAATTTCAGATACGGAGAGACATCCAGAATGCTTCCCGTCATGTTCATATACTGGGTGTGTGTCGGCCTCGTGCTGTAAAGTAACACATATGCCAGCTTACTGTCTGCAAGATACATTCGGGAGTGATCGTCACATTCCTAGTGTTATGTAGCAATGCAAATATAGGGCTAAGAAAGAACAAAAAAAGACACAAAACGAATAAAAAAAGATAAACAATAAGCTGGAAAAACACAGGTTTCACTGTCGAAACAACTCGAATTTACTAAAATACATAATCAGGTTTAAAATTACGATGTTCAAATGAGCTTCCTTCGCAAGGCATCGTTCGTTTGGAGTTCTCGACATTATTATACATGTCCTGCGTCTACGATCGTTCGAATAAGTGCCAGAAAAAAATAACAGGCCATAATAGGTGGCATTCACAGAGCTCTTCAGCCCGCTCGACCTGGAATTACATGATTGAATGATTTGACGGTTTCGAGGAGGTGAAGCCAGCGAGCCGGATGGACCGTTCTCAGTCGTTAGGAGACGTTAACCATCGCCCTACGGGAGTTTGTTTCACCTTCGCCCTACGGGGGGGGGGGGGGGGCTGACAGGCCCCCCTGTTGACTTCCAAACCAAGCAACTTAGAGCAATGCGGTAAGAACCAGCATGTTGCCTGTCATGAGAGGAATCTAACAGTATGCGATTTTTAGGTCACAGGTCAACGAGTGACCGTCCAGGTCAGGTCAAGTCAAGTGAATGACCTCGGATTTAACACGTCCAGAACAGCGATTTTGCTCTTCAGAAAACCTCAAAATTAGAAATTGATAAATGTACATAAAAAGGCATGTTGCTAGACTAGTTTTGGCTCAGAAATACAAAAAAGGTAATTATTTGTTCGTATCTTGTCTAAAAATGTCAAAAGTTATTAAACAAATGACGTCATCAGTTTCTTACACTTAGGAAGCCATCACATCAAAAATGTAAATATTTCTTTGACATTTGGTATGGGTATTGCCCATAGTCAGTTCTCTCACATATATTCCGTTTTTTAATATCTTTGAAAATTTTGATTTTGTGAGAATTTTCCTAAAAAAATCATTTTTTTTTTAAATTTTAGGGATGAAAAACCCAAAATTTTGCAAATCCGAGATTCCCATTCGAAAGACAATGCTATTTTGTATCTTGGTGATTTGCGTTTGCAATTTGCTTTAAAACTCTGTTTTCTACGATTTTTCAAATATTTCTAAATTTTTCCAACATGACGTCATCAAAACATTAGTATCTCCCAAACTACTTATCCAATTTCGATTAAATTTTTACAGCCTACGTATAATTGTTGTAAACTCAGCTACCAAAAATTTCAGCCAGATGCACTTCATGTATCAAAAGTTATTTAAGAAAAACCTCAGGGGGGGGGCTGTCAGGCCCCGTAGGGCGAGGGTTTAGCTTTCGTCTAAATTCTGTCGGTGACTGGATCCGCCCCAACAAAAACATTCGGAATACATTGCTAAAAACTTGTTCTATGACTTATTTCTCAATTGACTTGTTATATGATTGTTATATGACAAATGCCGCACTGTTTATTTACCTGCCAGTTTTCACCTCAAAGCTGTTGTACAGTTGGTCTGCAAGTTGACTCCAATCATTTCTGGTCAGGTCTTCTTTTTCTTGAAGTATATTTTGGAGGCAGTGTGTCAGGGCCTCCTCGTTGAAGATCACCTTCCATGTTGCACTGCAATGGTAAATTGCATTAGTTACTACATCTACCTACAGCTGCCAGGAGCGTGACGTGGAGGGGCAAACAAAACATGGCTGCGAGGGTGACACCGATGACCCGAAAGCTAAAGCCATTTCCGTTTAAACTTTCAATATTGACTATTCACTCCTGACAGACAGACACAGACAGACTGTCTGTCTGATTTCCGTTT
>JAXIVJ010012815.1:0-15000 GCA_036785665.1 Chirona hameri | reverse complement strand
TGTCTGTCTGTGTCTGTCTGTCTGTGTCTGTCTGTCTGTGTCTGTCTGTCTGTGTCTGTCTGTCTGTGTCTGTCTGTCTGTGTCTGTCTGTCTGTCTGTGTCTGTCTGTCTGTGTCTGTCTGTCTGTGTCTGTCTGTCTGTGTCTGTCTGTCTGTGTCTGTCTGTCTGTGTCTGTCTGTCTGTGTCTGTCTGTCTGTGTCTGTCTGTCTGTGTCTGTCTGTCTGTGTCTGTCTGTCTGTGTCTGTCTGTCTGTGTCTGTCTGTCTGTGTCTGTCTGTCTGTGTCTGTCTGTCTGTGTCTGTCTGTCTGTGTCTGTCTGTCTGTGTCTGTCTGTCTGTGTCTGTCTGTCTGTGTCTGTCTGTCTGTGTCTGTCTGTCTGTGTCTGTCTGTCTGTGTCTGTCTGTCTGTGTCTGTCTGTCTGTGTCTGTCTGTCTGTGTCTGTCTGTCTGTGTCTGTCTGTCTGTGTCTGTCTGTCTGTGTCTGTCTGTCTGTGTCTGTCTGTCTGTGTCTGTCTGTCTGTGTCTGTCTGTCTGTGTCTGTCTGTCTGTGTCTGTCTGTCTGTGTCTGTCTGTCTGTGTCTGTCTGTCTGTGTCTGTCTGTCTGTGTCTGTCTGTCTGTGTCTGTCTGTCTGTGTCTGTCTGTCTGTGTCTGTCTGTCTGTGTCTGTCTGTCTGTGTCTGTCTGTCTGTGTCTGTCTGTCTGTGTCTGTCTGTCTGTGTCTGTCTGTCTGTGTCTGTCTGTCTGTGTCTGTCTGTCTGTGTCTGTCTGTCTGTGTCTGTCTGTCTGTGTCTGTCTGTCTGTGTCTGTCTGTCTGTGTCTGTCTGTCTGTGTCTGTCTGTCTGTGTCTGTCTGTCTGTGTCTGTCTGTCTGTGTCTGTCTGTCTGTGTCTGTCTGTCTGTGTCTGTCTGTCTGTGTCTGTCTGTCTGTGTCTGTCTGTCTGTGTCTGTCTGTCTGTGTCTGTCTGTCTGTGTCTGTCTGTCTGTGTCTGTCTGTCTGTGTCTGTCTGTCTGTGTCTGTCTGTCTGTGTCTGTCTGTCTGTGTCTGTCTGTCTGTGTCTGTCTGTCTGTGTCTGTCTGTCTGTCTGTGTCTGTCTGTCTGTGTCTGTCTGTCTGTGTCTGTCTGTCTGTGTCTGTCTGTCTGTGTCTGTCTGTCTGTGTCTGTCTGTCTGTGTCTGTCTGTCTGTGTCTGTCTGTCTGTCTGTGTCTGTCTGTCTGTGTCTGTCTGTCTGTGTCTGTCTGTCTGTGTCTGTCTGTCTGTGTCTGTCTGTCTGTGTCTGTCTGTCTGTGTCTGTCTGTCTGTGTCTGTCTGTCTGTGTCTGTCTGTCTGTGTCTGTCTGTCTGTGTCTGTCTGTCTGTGTCTGTCTGTCTGTGTCTGTCTGTCTGTGTCTGTCTGTCTGTGTCTGTCTGTCTGTGTCTGTCTGTCTGTGTCTGTCTGTCTGTGTCTGTCTGTCTGTGTCTGTCTGTCTGTGTCTGTCTGTCTGTGTCTGTCTGTCTGTGTCTGTCTGTCTGTGTCTGTCTGTCTGTGTCTGTCTGTCTGTGTCTGTCTGTCTGTGTCTGTCTGTCTGTGTCTGTCTGTCTGTGTCTGTCTGTCTGTGTCTGTCTGTCTGTGTCTGTCTGTCTGTGTCTGTCTGTCTGTGTCTGTCTGTCTGTGTCTGTCTGTCTGTGTCTGTCTGTCTGTGTCTGTCTGTCTGTGTCTGTCTGTCTGTGTCTGTCTGTCTGTGTCTGTCTGTCTGTGTCTGTCTGTCTGTGTCTGTCTGTCTGTGTCTGTCTGTCTGTGTCTGTCTGTCTGTGTCTGTCTGTCTGTGTCTGTCTGTCTGTGTCTGTCTGTCTGTGTCTGTCTGTCTGTGTCTGTATGTCTGTGTCTGTCTGTCTGTGTCTGTCTGTCTGTGTCTGTCTGTCTGTGTCTGTCTGTCTGTGTCTGTCTGTCTGTGTCTGTCTGTCTGTGTCTGTCTGTCTGTGTCTGTCTGTCTGTGTCTGTCTGTCTGGGTCTGTCTGTCTGTGTCTGTCTGTCTGTGTCTGTCTGTCTGTGTCTGTCTGTCTGTGTCTGTCTGTCTGTGTCTGTCTGTCTGTGTCTGTCTGTGTCTGTCTGTCTGTGTCTGTCTGTCTGTGTCTGTCTGTCTGTCTGTCTGTGTCTGTCTGTCTGTCTGTCTGTGTCTGTCTGTCTGTGTCTGTCTGTCTGTGTCTGTCTGTCTGTGTCTGTCTGTCTGTGTCTGTCTGTCTGTGTCTGTCTGTCTGTATCTGTCTGTCTGTGTCTGTCTGTCTGTGTCTCTCTGTCTGTGTCTGTCTGTCTGTGTCTGTCTGTCTGTGTCTGTCTGTCTGTGTCTGTCTGTCTGTATCTGTCTGTGTCTGTCTGTGTCTGTCTGTGTCTGTCTGTGTCTGTCTGTGTCTGTCTGTGTCTGTCTGTGTCTGTCTGTGTCTTCCTGTGTCTGTCTGTGTCTGTCTGTGTCTGTCTGTGTCTGTCTGTGTCTGTCTGTGTATGTCTGTGTCTGTCTGTGTCTGTCTGTGTCTGTATGTGTCTGTCTGTGTCTGTCTGTGTCTGTCTGTCTGTGTTTGTTTGTATGTTTTTGTCTGTCTGTGTCTGTCTGTCTGTGTCTGTCTGTCTGTGTCTGTCTGTCTGTGTCTGTCTGTCTGTGTCTGTCTGTCTGTGTCTGTCTGTCTGTGTCTGTCTGTCTGTGTCTGTCTGTCTGTGTCTGTCTGCCTGTGTCTGTCTGTCTGTGTCTGTCTGTCTGTGTCTGTCTGTCTGTGTCTGTCTGTCTGTGTCTGTCTGTCTGTGTCTGTCTGTCTGTGTCTGTCTGTCTGTGTCTGTCTGTCTGTGTCTGTCTGTCTGTGTCTGTCTGTCGGTGTCTGTCTGTCTGTGTCTGTCTGTCTGTGTCTGTCTGGCTGTGTCTGTCTGTCTGTGTCTGTCTGTCTGTGTCTGTCTGTCTGTGTCTGTCTGTCTGTGTCTGTCTGTCTGTGTCTGTCTGTCTGTGTCTGTCTGTCTGTGTCTGTCTGTCTGTGTCTGTCTGTCTGTGTCTGTCTGTCTGTGTCTGTCTGTCTGTGTCTGTCTGTCTGTGTCTGTCTGTCTGTGTCTGTCTGTCTGTGTCTGTCTGTCTGTGTCTGTCTGTCTGTGTCTGTCTGTCTGTGTCTGTCTGTCTGTGTCTGTCTGTCTGTGTCTGTCTGTCTGTGTCTGTCTGTCTGTGTCTGTCTGTCTGTGTCTGTCTGTCTGTGTCTGTCTGTCTGTGTCTGTCTGTCTGTGTCTGTCTGTCTGTATCTGTCTGTCTGTGTCTGTCTGTCTGTGTCTGTCTGTCTGTGTCTGTCTGTCTGTGTCTGTCTGTCTGTGTCTGTCTGTCTGTGTCTGTCTGTCTGTGTCTGTCTGTCTGTGTCTGTCTGTCTGTGTCTGTCTGTCTGTGTCTGTCTGTCTGTGTCTGTCTGTCTGTGTCTGTCTGTCTGTGTCTGTCTGTCTGTGTCTGTCTGTCTGTGTCTGTCTGTCTGTGTCTGTCTGTCTGTGTCTGTCTGTCTGTGTCTGTCTGTCTGTGTCTGTCTGTCTGTGTCTGTCTGTCTGTGTCTGTCTGTCTGTGTCTGTCTGTCTGTGTCTGTCTGTCTGTGTCTGTCTGTCTGTGTCTGTCTGTCTGTGTCTGTCTGTCTGTCTGTCTGTCTGTGTCTGTCTGTCTGTGTCTGTCTGTCTGTGTCTGTCTGTCTGTGTATGTCTGTCTGTGTCTGTCTGTCTGTGTCTGTCTGTCTGTGTCTGTCTGTCTGTGTCTGTCTGTCTGTGTCTGTCTGTCTGTGTCTGTCTGTCTGTGTCTGTCTGTCTGTGTCTGTCTGTCTGTGTCTGTCTGTCTGGGTCTGTCTGTCTGTGTCTGTCTGTCTGTGTCTGTCTGTCTGTGTCTGTCTGTCTGTGTCTGTCTGTCTGTCTGTCTGTGTCTGTCTGTCTGTGTCTGTCTGTCTGTGTCTGTCTGTCTGTGTCTGTCTGTCTGTGTCTGTCTGTCTGTGTCTGTCTGTCTGTATCTGTCTGTCTGTGTCTGTCTGTCTGTGTCTCTCTGTCTGTGTCTGTCTGTCTGTGTCTGTCTGTCTGTGTCTGTCTGTCTGTGTCTGTCTGTCTGTGTCTGTCTGTCTGTGTCTGTCTGTCTGTATCTGTCTGTATCTGTCTGTGTCTGTCTGTGTCTGTCTGTGTCTGTCTGTGTCTGTCTGTGTCTGTCTGTGTCTGTCTGTGTCTGTCTGTGTCTGTCTGTGTCTGTCTGTGTCTGTCTGTGTCTGTCTGTGTCTGTCTGTGTCTTCCTGTGTCTGTCTGTGTCTGTCTGTGTCTGTCTGTGTCTGTCTGTGTCTGTCTGTGTATGTCTGTGTCTGTCTGTGTCTGTCTGTGTCTGTCTGTGTCTGTCTGTGTCTGTCTGTGTCTGTCTGTGTCTGTCTGTGTCTGTCTGTGTCTGTCTGTCTGTGTTTGTCTGTATGTTTTTGTCTGTCTGTGTCTGTCTGTCTGTGTCTGTCTGTCTGTGTCTGTCTGTCTGTGTCTGTCTGTCTGTGTCTGTCTGTCTGTGTCTGTCTGTCTGTGTCTGTCTGCCTGTGTCTGTCTGTCTGTGTCTGTCTGTCTGTGTCTGTCTGTCTGTGTCTGTCTGTCTGTGTCTGTCTGTCTGTGTCTGTCTGTCTGTGTCTGTCTGTCTGTGTCTGTCTGTCTGTGTCTGTCTGTCTGTGTCTGTCTGGCTGTGTCTGTCTGTCTGTGTCTGTCTGTCTGTGTCTGTCTGTCTGTGTCTGTCTGTCTGTGTCTGTCTGTCTGTGTCTGTCTGTCTGTGTCTGTCTGTCTGTGTCTGTCTGTCTGTGTCTGTCTGTCTGTGTCTGTCTGTCTGTGTCTGTCTGTCTGTGTCTGTATGTCTGTGTCTGTCTGTCTGTGTCTGTCTGTCTGTGTCTGTCTGTCTGTGTCTGTCTGTCTGTGTCTGTCTGTCTGTGTCTGTCTGTCTGTGTCTGTCTGTCTGTGTCTGTCTGTCTGTGTCTGTCTGTCTGTGTCTGTCTGTCTGTGTCTGTCTGTCTGTGTCTGTCTGTCTGTGTCTGTCTGTCTGTGTCTGTCTGTCTGTGTCTGTCTGTCTGTGTCTGTCTGTCTGTGTCTGTCTGTCTGTGTCTGTCTGTCTGTGTCTGTCTGTCTGTGTATGTCTGTCTGTGTCTGTCTGTCTGTCTGTCTGTCTGTGTCTGTCTGTCTGTGTCTGTCTGTCTGTGTCTGTCTGTCTGTGTCTGTCTGTCTGTGTATGTCTGTCTGTGTCTGTCTGTCTGTGTCTGTCTGTCTGTGTCTGTCTGTCTGTGTCTGTCTGTCTGTGTCTGTCTGTCTGTGTCTGTCTGTCTGTGTCTGTCTGTCTGTGTCTGTCTGTCTGTGTCTGTATGTCTGTGTCTGTCTGTCTGTGTCTGTCTGTCTGTGTCTGTCTGTCTGTCTGTCTGTGTCTGTCTGTCTGTGTCTGTCTGTCTGTGTCTGTCTGTGTCTGTCTGTGTCTGTCTGTGTCTGTCTGTCTGTGTCTGTCTGTCTGTGTCTGTCTGTCTGTATCTGTCTGT
The DNA here is from genome assembly GCA_036785665.1 of Chirona hameri. Taxonomy (NCBI): domain Eukaryota; kingdom Metazoa; phylum Arthropoda; class Thecostraca; order Balanomorpha; family Balanidae; genus Chirona; species Chirona hameri. The sequence continues at coordinate 9,495 of JAXIVJ010012815.1, read as the reverse complement.
CTGTGTCTGTCTGTCTGTGTCTCTCTGTCTGTGTCTGTCTGTCTGTGTCTGTCTGTCTGTGTCTGTCTGTCTGTGTCTGTCTGTCTGTGTCTGTGTCTGTCTGTCTGTGTCTGTCTGTCTGTATCTGTCTTTGTCTGTATGTGTCTGTCTGTGTCTGTCTGTGTCTGTCTGTGTCTGTCTGTGTCTGTCTGTGTCTGTCTGTGTCTGTCTGTGTCTGTCTGTGTCTTCCTGTGTCTGTCTGTGTCTGTCTGTGTCTGTCTGTGTCTGTCTGTGTCTGCCTGTGTATGTCTGTGTATGTCTGTGTCTGTCTGTGGCTGTCTGTGTCTGTCTGTGTCTGTCTGTGTCTGTCTGTGTCTGTCTGTGTCTGTCTGTCTGTGTCTGTCTGTATGTGTCTGTCTGTCTGTGTCTGTCTGTCTGTGTCTGTCTGTCTGTGTCTGTCTGTCTGTGTCTGTCTGTCTGTGTCTGTCTGTCTGTGTCTGTCTGTCTGTGTCTGTCTGTCTGTGTCTGTCTGTCTGTGTCTGTCTGTCTGTGTCTGTCTGTCTGTGTCTGTCTGTCTGTGTCTGTCTGTCTGTCTGTGTCTGTCTGTCTGTGTCTGTCTGTCTGTGTCTGTCTGTCTGTGTCTGTCTGTCTGTGTCTGTCTGTCTGTGTCTGTCTGTCTGTGTCTGTCTGTCTGTGTCTGTCTGTCTGTGTCTGTCTGTCTGTGTCTGTCTGTCTGTGTCTGTCTGTCTGTGTCTGTCTGTCTGTGTCTGTCTGTCTGTGTCTGTCTGCCTGTGTCTGTCTGTCTGTGTCTGTCTGTCTGTGTCTGTCTGTCTGTGTCTGTCTGTCTGTGTCTGTCTGTCTGTGTCTGTCTGTCTGTGTCTGTCTGTCTGTGTATGTCTGTCTGTGTCTGTCTGTCTGTGTCTGTCTGTCTGTGTCTGTCTGTGTCTGTCTGTCTGTGTCTGTCTGTCTGTGTCTGTCTGTCTGTCTGTCTGTGTCTGTCTGTCTGTCTGTCTGTGTCTGTCTGTCTGTGTCTGTCTGTCTGTGTCTGTCTGTCTGTGTCTGTCTGTCTGTGTCTGTCTGTCTGTGTCTGTCTGTCTGTATCTGTCTGTCTGTGTCTGTCTGTCTGTGTCTCTCTGTCTGTGTCTGTCTGTCTGTGTCTGTCTGTCTGTGTCTGTCTGTCTGTGTCTGTCTGTCTGTGTCTGTCTGTCTGTATCTGTCTTTGTCTGTCTGTGTCTGTCTGTGTCTGTCTGTGTCTGTCTGTGTCTGTCTGTGTCTGTCTGTGTCTTCCTGTGTCTGTCTGTGTCTGTCTGTGTCTGTCTGTGTCTGTCTGTGTCTGTCTGTGTATGTCTGTGTCTGTCTGTGTCTGTCTGTGTCTGTCTGTGTCTGTCTGTGTCTGTCTGTGTCTGTCTGTCTGTGTTTGTTTGTATGTTTTTGTCTGTCTGTGTCTGTCTGTCTGTGTCTGTCTGTCTGTGTCTGTCTGTCTGTGTCTGTCTGTCTGTGTCTGTCTGCCTGTGTCTGTCTGTCTGTGTCTGTCTGTCTGTGTCTGTCTGTCTGTGTCTGTCTGTCTGTGTATGTCTGTCTGTGTCTGTCTGTCTGTGTCTGTCTGTCTGTGTCTGTCTGTCTGTGTCTGTCTGTCTGTGTCTGTCTGTCTGTGTCTGTCTGTCGGTGTCTGTCTGTCTGTGTCTGTCTGTCTGTGTCTGTCTGTCTGTGTCTGTCTGGCTGTGTCTGTCTGTCTGTGTCTGTCTGTCTGTGTCTGTCTGTCTGTGTCTGTCTGTCTGTGTCTGTCTGTCTGTGTCTGTCTGTCTGTGTCTGTCTGTCTGTGTCTGTCTGTCTGTGTCTGTCTGTCTGTGTCTGTCTGTCTGTGTCTGTCTGTCTGTGTCTGTCTGTCTGTGTCTGTCTGTCTGTGTCTGTCTGTCTGTGTCTGTCTGTCTGTGTCTGTCTGTCTGTGTCTGTCTGTCTGTGTCTGTCTGTCTGTGTCTGTCTGTCTGTGTCTGTCTGTCTGTGTCTGTCTGTCTGTGTCTGTCTGTCTGTGTCTGTCTGTCTGTCTGTCTGTCTGTGTCTGTCTGTCTGTGTCTGTCTGTCTGTGTCTGTCTGTCTGTGTATGTCTGTCTGTGTCTGTCTGTCTGTGTCTGTCTGTCTGTGTCTGTCTGTCTGTGTCTGTCTGTCTGTGTCTGTCTGTCTGTGTCTGTCTGTCTGTGTCTGTCTGTCTGTGTCTGTCTGTCTGTGTCTGTCTGTCTGTGTCTGTCTGTCTGGGTCTGTCTGTCTGTGTCTGTCTGTCTGTGTCTGTCTGTCTGTGTCTGTCTGTCTGTGTCTGTCTGTGTCTGTCTGTGTCTGTCTGTCTGTGTCTGTCTGTCTGTGTCTGTCTGTCTGTCTGTCTGTGTCTGTCTGTCTGTGTCTGTCTGTCTGTGTCTGTCTGTCTGTGTCTGTCTGTCTGTGTCTGTCTGTCTGTGTCTGTCTGTCTGTGTCTGTCTGTCTGTATCTGTCTGTCTGTGTCTGTCTGTCTGTGTCTCTCTGTCTGTGTCTGTCTGTCTGTGTCTGTCTGTCTGTGTCTGTCTGTCTGTGTCTGTCTGTCTGTGTCTGTCTGTCTGTGTCTGTCTGTCTGTATCTGTCTGTATCTGTCTGTATCTGTCTGTGTCTGTCTGTGTCTGTCTGTGTCTGTCTGTGTCTGTCTGTGTCTGTCTGTGTCTGTCTGTGTCTGTCTGTGTCTGTCTGTGTCTGTCTGTGTCTTCCTGTGTCTGTCTGTGTCTGTCTGTGTCTGTCTGTGTCTGTCTGTGTCTGTCTGTGTATGTCTGTGTCTGTCTGTGTCTGTCTGTGTCTGTCTGTGTCTGTCTGTGTCTGTCTGTGTCTGTCTGTGTCTGTCTGTGTCTGTCTGTCTGTGTTTGTCTGTATGTTTTTGTCTGTCTGTGTCTGTCTGTCTGTGTCTGTCTGTCTGTGTCTGTCTGTCTGTGTCTGTCTGTCTGTGTCTGTCTGTCTGTGTCTGTCTGTCTGTGTCTGTCTGCCTGTGTCTGTCTGTCTGTGTCTGTCTGTCTGTGTCTGTCTGTCTGTGTCTGTCTGTCTGTGTCTGTCTGTCTGTGTCTGTCTGTCTGTGTCTGTCTGTCTGTGTCTGTCTGGCTGTGTCTGTCTGTCTGTGTCTGTCTGTCTGTGTCTGTCTGTCTGTGTCTGTCTGTCTGTGTCTGTCTGTCTGTGTCTGTCTGTCTGTGTCTGTCTGTCTGTGTCTGTCTGTCTGTGTCTGTCTGTCTGTGTCTGTCTGTCTGTGTCTGTCTGTCTGTGTCTGTCTGTCTGTGTCTGTATGTCTGTGTCTGTCTGTCTGTGTCTGTCTGTCTGTGTCTGTCTGTCTGTGTCTGTCTGTCTGTGTCTGTCTGTCTGTGTCTGTCTGTCTGTGTCTGTCTGTCTGTGTCTGTCTGTCTGTGTCTGTCTGTCTGTGTCTGTCTGTCTGTGTCTGTCTGTCTGTGTCTGTCTGTCTGTGTCTGTCTGTCTGTGTCTGTCTGTCTGTGTCTGTCTGTCTGTGTCTGTCTGTCTGTGTCTGTCTGTCTGTGTATGTCTGTCTGTGTCTGTCTGTCTGTCTGTCTGTCTGTGTCTGTCTGTCTGTGTCTGTCTGTCTGTGTCTGTCTGTCTGTGTATGTCTGTCTGTGTCTGTCTGTCTGTGTCTGTCTGTCTGTGTCTGTCTGTCTGTGTCTGTCTGTCTGTGTCTGTCTGTCTGTGTCTGTCTGTCTGTGTCTGTCTGTCTGTGTCTGTCTGTCTGTGTCTGTATGTCTGTGTCTGTCTGTCTGTGTCTGTCTGTCTGTGTCTGTCTGTCTGTCTGTCTGTGTCTGTCTGTCTGTGTCTGTCTGTGTCTGTCTGTGTCTGTCTGTGTCTGTCTGTCTGTGTCTGTCTGTCTGTGTCTGTCTGTCTGTATCTGTCTGTCTGTGTCTGTCTGTCTGTGTCTCTCTGTCTGTGTCTGTCTGTCTGTGTCTGTCTGTCTGTGTCTGTCTGTCTGTGTCTGTCTGTCTGTGTCTGTGTCTGTCTGTCTGTGTCTGTCTGTCTGTATCTGTCTTTGTCTGTATGTGTCTGTCTGTGTCTGTCTGTGTCTGTCTGTGTCTGTCTGTGTCTGTCTGTGTCTGTCTGTGTCTTCCTGTGTCTGTCTGTGTCTGTCTGTGTCTGTCTGTGTCTGTCTGTGTCTGCCTGTGTATGTCTGTGTATGTCTGTGTCTGTCTGTGTCTGTCTGTGTCTGTCTGTGTCTGTCTGTGTCTGTCTGTGTCTGTCTGTGTCTGTCTGTGTCTGTCTGTCTGTGTCTGTCTGTATGTGTCTGTCTGTCTGTGTCTGTCTGTCTGTGTCTGTCTGTCTGTGTCTGTCTGTCTGTGTCTGTCTGTCTGTGTCTGTCTGTCTGTGTCTGTCTGTCTGTGTCTGTCTGTCTGTGTCTGTCTGTCTGTGTCTGTCTGTCTGTCTGTGTCTGTCTGTCTGTGTCTGTCTGTCTGTGTCTGTCTGTCTGTGTCTGTCTGTCTGTGTCTGTCTGTCTGTGTCTGTCTGTCTGTGTCTGTCTGTCTGTGTCTGTCTGTCTGTGTCTGTCTGTCTGTGTCTGTCTGTCTGTGTCTGTCTGTCTGTGTCTGTCTGTCTGTGTCTGTCTGTCTGTGTCTGTCTGTCTGTGTCTGTCTGCCTGTGTCTGTCTGTCTGTGTCTGTCTGTCTGTGTCTGTCTGTCTGTGTCTGTCTGTCTGTGTCTGTCTGTCTGTGTCTGTCTGTCTGTGTCTGTCTGTCTGTGTCTGTCTGTCTGTGTCTGTCTGTCTCTGTCTGTCTGTCTGTGTCTGTCTGTATGTGTCTGTCTGTCTGTGTCTGTCTGTCTGTGTCTGTTTTTCTGTGTCTGTCTGTCTGTGTCTGTCTGTCTGTGTCTGTCTGTCTGTGTCTGTCTGTCTGTGTCTGTCTGTCTGTGTCTGTCTGTCTGTGTCTGTCTGTCTGTGTCTGTCTGTCTGTGTCTGTCTGTCTGTGTCTGTCTGTCTGTGTCTGTCTGTCTGTGTCTGTCTGTCTGTGTCTGTCTGTCTGTGTCTGTCTGTCTGTCTGTGTCTCTCTGTCTGTGTCTGTCTGTCTGTGTCTGTCTGTCTGTGTCTGTCTGTCTGTGTCTGTCTGTCTGTGTCTGTCTGTCTGTGTCTGTCTGTCTGTGTCTGTCTGTCTGTGTCTGTCTGTCTGTGTCTGTCTGTCTGTGTCTGTCTGTCTGTGTCTGTCTGTCTGTGTCTGTCTGTCTGTGTCTGTCTGTCTGTGTCTGTCTGTCTGTGTCTGTCTGTCTGTCTGTGTCTGTCTGTCTGTGTCTGTCTGTCTGTGTCTGTCTGTCTGTGTCTGTCTGTCTGTGTCTGTCTGTCTGTGTCTGTCTGTCTGTGTCTGTCTGTCTGTGTCTGTCTGTCTGTGTCTGTCTGTCTGTGTCTGTCTGTCTGTGTCTGTCTGTCTGTGTCTGTCTGTATGTGTCTGTCTGTCTGTGTCTGTCTGTCTGTGTCTGTCTGTCTGTGTCTGTCTGTCTGTGTCTGTCTGTCTGTGTCTGTCTGTCTGTGTCTGTCTGTCTGTGTCTGTCTGTCTGTGTCTGTCTGTCTGTGTCTGTCTGTCTGTGTCTGTCTGTCTGTGTCTGTCTGTCTGTGTCTGTCTGTCTGTGTCTGTCTGTCTGTGTCTGTCTGTCTGTGTCTGTCTGTCTGTGTCTGTCTGTCTGTGTCTGTCTGTCTGTGTCTGTCTGTCTGTGTCTGTCTGTCTGTGTCTGTCTGTCTGTGTCTGTCTGTCTGTGTCTGTCTGTCTGTGTCTGTCTGTCTGTGTCTGTCTGTCTGTGTCTGTCTGTCTGTGTCTGTCTGTCTGTGTCTGTCTGTCTGTGTCTGTCTGTCTGTGTCTGTCTGTCTGTGTCTGTCTGTCTGTGTCTGTCTGTCTGTGTCTGTCTGTCTGTGTCTGTCTGTCTGTGTCTGTCTGTCTGTGTCTGTCTGTCTGTGTCTGTCTGTCTGTGTCTGTCTGTCTGTGTCTGTCTGTCTGTGTCTGTCTGTCTGTGTCTGTCTGTCTGTGTCTGTCTGTCTGTGTCTGTCTGTCTGTGTCTGTCTGTCTGTGTCTGTCTGTCTGTGTCTGTCTGTCTGTGTCTGTCTGTCTGTGTCTGTCTGTCTGTGTCTGTCTGTCTGTGTCTGTCTGTCTGTGTCTGTCTGTCTGTGTCTGTCTGTCTGTGTCTGTCTGTCTGTGTCTGTCTGTCTGTGTCTGTCTGTCTGTGTCTGTCTGTCTGTGTCTGTCTGTCTGTGTCTGTCTGTCTGTGTCTGTCTGTCTGTGTCTGTCTGTCTGTGTCTGTCTGTCTGTGTCTGTCTGTCTGTGTCTGTCTGTCTGTGTCTGTCTGTCTGTGTCTGTCTGTCTGTGTCTGTCTGTCTGTGTCTGTCTGTCTGTGTCTGTCTGTCTGTGTCTGTCTGTCTGTGTCTGTCTGTCTGTGTCTGTCTGTCTGTGTCTGTCTGTCTGTGTCTGTCTGTCTGTGTCTGTCTGTCTGTGTCTGTCTGTCTGTGTCTGTCTGTCTGTGTCTGTCTGTCTGTGTCTGTCTGTCTGTGTCTGTCTGTCTGTGTCTGTCTGTCTGTGTCTGTCTGTCTGTGTCTGTCTGTCTGTGTCTGTCTGTCTGTGTCTGTCTGTCTGTGTCTGTCTGTCTGTGTCTGTCTGTCTGTGTCTGTCTGTCTGTGTCTGTCTGTCTGTGTCTGTCTGTCTGTGTCTGTCTGTCTGTGTCTGTCTGTCTGTGTCTGTCTGTCTGTGTCTGTCTGTCTGTGTCTGTCTGTCTGTGTCTGTCTGTCTGTGTCTGTCTGTCTGTGTCTGTCTGTCTGTGTCTGTCTGTCTGTGTCTGTCTGTCTGTGTCTGTCTGTCTGTGTCTGTCTGTCTGTGTCTGTCTGTCTGTGTCTGTCTGTCTGTGTCTGTCTGTCTGTGTCTGTCTGTCTGTGTCTGTCTGTCTGTGTCTGTCTGTCTGTGTCTGTCTGTCTGTGTCTGTCTGTCTGTGTCTGTCTGTCTGTGTCTGTCTGTCTGTGTCTGTCTGTCTGTGTCTGTCTGTCTGTGTCTGTCTGTCTGTGTCTGTCTGTCTGTGTCTGTCTGTCTGTGTCTGTCTGTCTGTGTCTGTCTGTCTGTGTCTGTCTGTCTGTGTCTGTCTGTCTGTGTCTGTCTGTCTGTGTCTGTCTGTCTGTGTCTGTCTGTCTGTGTCTGTCTGTCTGTGTCTGTCTGTCTGTGTCTGTCTGTCTGTGTCTGTCTGTCTGTGTCTGTCTGTCTGTCTGTGTCTGTCTGTCTGTGTCTGTCTGTCTGTGTCTGTCTGTCTGTGTCTGTCTGTCTGTGTCTGTCTGTCTGTCTGTCTGTCTGTCTGTCTGTGTCTGTCTGTCTGTCTGTGTCTGTCTGTCTGTCTGTGTCTGTCTGTCTGTCTGTGTCTGTCTGTCTGTCTGTGTCTGTCTGTCTGTCTGTGTCTGTCTGTCTGTCTGTCTGTGTCTGTCTGTGTCTGTCTGTCTGTGTCTGTCTGTCTGTGTCTGTCTGTCTGTGTCTGTCTGTCTGTGTCTGTCTGTCTGTGTCTGTCTGTCTGTGTCTGTCTGTCTGTGTCTGTCTGTCTGTGTCTGTCTGTCTGTGTCTGTCTGTCTGTGTCTGTCTGTCTGTCTGTGTCTGTCTGTCTGTCTGTGTCTGTCTGTCTGTCTGTGTCTGTCTGTCTGTCTGTGTCTGTCTGTCTGTCTGTGTCTGTCTGTCTGTCTGTGTCTGTCTGTCTGTCTGTCTGTGTCTGTCTGTGTCTGTCTGTCTGTGTCTGTCTGTCTGTGTCTGTCTGTCTGTGTCTGTCTGTCTGTGTCTGTCTGTCTGTGTCTGTCTGTCTGTGTCTGTCTGTCTGTGTCTGTCTGTCTGTGTCTGTCTGTCTGTGTCTGTCTGTCTGTGTCTGTCTGTCTGTGTCTGTCTGTCTGTGTCTGTCTGTCTGTGTCTGTCTGTCTGTGTCTGTCTGTCTGTGTCTGTCTGTCTGTGTCTGTCTGTCTGTGTCTGTCTGTGTCTGTCTGTCTGTGTCTGTCTGTCTGTGTCTGTCTGTCTGTGTCTGTCTGTCTGTGTCTGTCTGTCTGTGTCTGTCTGTCTGTGTCTGTCTGTCTGTGTCTGTCTGTCTGTGTCTGTCTGTCTGTGTCTGTCTGTCTGTGTCTGTCTGTCTGTGTCTGTCTGTCTGTGTCTGTCTGTCTGTGTCTGTCTGTCTGTGTCTGTCTGTCTGTGTCTGTCTGTCTGTGTCTGTCTGTCTGTGTCTGTCTGTCTGTGTCTGTCTGTCTGTGTCTGTCTGTCTGTGTCTGTCTGTCTGTGTCTGTCTGTCTGTGTCTGTCTGTCTGTGTCTGTCTGTCTGTGTCTGTCTGTCTGTGTCTGTCTGTCTGTGTCTGTCTGTCTGTGTCTGTCTGTCTGTGTCTGTCTGTCTGTGTCTGTCTGTCTGTGTCTGTCTGTCTGTGTCTGTCTGTCTGTGTCTGTCTGTCTGTGTCTGTCTGTCTGTGTCTGTCTGTCTGTGTCTGTCTGTCTGTGTCTGTCTGTCTGTGTCTGTCTGTCTGTGTCTGTCTGTCTGTGTCTGTCTGTCTGTGTCTGTCTGTCTGTGTCTGTCTGTCTGTGTCTGTCTGTCTGTGTCTGTCTGTCTGTGTCTGTCTGTCTGTGTCTGTCTGTCTGTGTCTGTCTGTCTGTGTCTGTCTGTCTGTGTCTGTCTGTCTGTGTCTGTCTGTCTGTGTCTGTCTGTCTGTGTCTGTCTGTGTCTGTCTGTCTGTCTGTGTCTGTCTGTGTCTGTCTGTGTCTGTCTGTCTGTGTCTGTCTGTCTGTCTGTCTGTCTGTCTGTGTCTGTCTGTCTGTGTCTGTCTGTCTGTGTCTGTCTGTCTGTGTCTGTCTGTCTGTGTCTGTCTGTCTGTGTCTGTCTGTCTGTGTCTGTCTGTCTGTGTCTGTCTGTCTGTGTCTGTCTGTCTGTGTCTGTCTGTCTGTGTCTGTCTGTCTGTGTCTGTCTGTCTGTGTCTGTCTGTCTGTGTCTGTCTGTCTGTGTCTGTCTGTCTGTGTCTGTCTGTCTGTGTCTGTCTGTCTGTGTCTGTCTGTCTGGGTCTGTCTGTCTGGTCTGTCTGTCTGTGTCTGTCTGTCTGTGTCTGTCTGTCTGTGTCTGTCTGTCTGTGTCTGTCTGTCTGTCTGTCTGTCTGTCTGTCTGTGTCTGTCTGTCTGTCTGTCTGTGTCTGTCTGTCTGTCTGTCTGTGTCTGTCTGTCTGTGTCTGTCTGTCTGTGTCTGTCTGTCTGTGTCTGTCTGTCTGTGTCTGTCTGTCTGTGTCTGTCTGTCTGTGTCTGTCTGTCTGTGTCTGTCTGTCTGTATCTGTCTGTCTGTGTCTGTCTGTCTGTGTCTCTCTGTCTGTGTCTGTCTGTCTGTGTCTGTCTGTCTGTGTCTGTCTGTCTGTGTCTGTCTGTCTGTGTATGTCTGTCTGGATCTGTCTTTGTCTGTCAGTGTCTGTCTGTGTCTGTCTGTGTCTGTCTGTGTCTGTCTGTGTCTGTCTGTGTCTGTCTGTGTCTGTCTGTGTCTTCCTGTGTCTGTCTGTGTCTGTCTGTGT
>JAXIVJ010012814.1:37500-39129 GCA_036785665.1 Chirona hameri | reverse complement strand
ACACACACACACACACACACACACACACACACACACACACACACACACACACACACACACACACACACACACACACACACACACACACACACACACACACACACACACACACACACACACACACACACACACACACACACACACACACACCACACACACACACACACACACACACACACACACACACACACACACACACACACACACACACAACACACACACACACACACACACACACACACACACACACACACACACACACACACACACACACACACACAACACACACACACACACACACACACACACACACACACACACACACACACACACACACACACACACACACACACACACACACACACACACACACACACACACACACACACACACACACACACACACACACACACACACACATACACATACACATACACATACACATACACATACACATACACATACACATACACATACACATACACATACACATACACATACACATACACATACACATACACATACACATACACATACACATACACATACACATACACATACACATACACATACACATACACATACACATACACATACACATACACATACACATACACATACACATACACATACACATACACATACACATACACATACACATACACATCACATACACATACACATACGACATACACATACACATACACATACACATACACATACACATACACATACACATACACATACACATACACATACACATACACATACACATACACATACACATACACATACACATACACATACACATACACATACACATACACATACACATACACATACACATACACATACACATACACATACACATACACATACACATACACATACACATACACATACACATACACATACACATACACATACACATACACATACACATACACATACACATACACATACACATACACATACACATACACATACACATACACATACACATACACATACACATACACATACACATACACATACACATACACATACACATACACATACACATACACATACACATACACATACACATACACATACACATACACATACACATACACATACACATACACATACACATACACATACACATACACATACACATACACATACACATACACATACACATACACATACACATACACATACACATACACATACACATACACATACACATACACATACACATACACATACACATACACATACACATACACATACACATACACATACACATACACATACACATACACATACACATACACATACACATACACATACACATACACATACACATACACATACACATACACATACACATACACATACACATACACATACACATACACATACACATACACATACACATACACATACACATACACATACACATACACATACACATACACATACACATACACATACACATACACATACACATACACTACACATACACATACACATACACATACACATACACATACACATACACATACACATACACATACACATACACATACACATACACATACACATACACATACACATACACATACACATACAATACACATACAC